>JAJEJO010047384.1:0-42978 GCA_020662805.1 Glaucomys volans
GTTTCTTTACGGGTTAAAGAGCAAACAAAACCCCAGGGTTTCTATCTAGAAAGTTATTCAAATGAAAGAAAGAGAAGGGAATTGCTTGGTAGAAATTCTGGAGTATAGAGCAATTATTTGTATGAAATAATAATCTTTGAATCTCAGAATGTCTTTTGTTCTTTATAAAAACATTACATCCCAAAACACTCATAGGCATGAACACATACATATGTAAAACCATATGCACGTGAAATTATTGTGTCCTCTCTGAGGCAAAGCCAGCCTAGACTCTGCCCTTCTTTCCTTAGTCTGGCTCTGAAGTACCTTGAAGAGTGTTGGTACCCATGAAGAACAAATAAAGAATTGGAAGAAAAAGGCTTGTTCTTAGTCCTTTGAGGTAGCTGCTGAAGTCACCAACAGTAGTGACAGGGTAAAGAATAAGAGCACTGTTTCATGGGCTTACTCACTTTGAAGTTATAAATAACTTTGCCCTAATGATACACCCCTTTTCTTTTCAGCCTAAACATGTGGAGCCTCCATAAAGAAACTAGAATTAGGTAAAATTGCCAGAAACCAAATCAATATAAGACAAAACAATTGTTGAAGAAAAGAATTGATAATAATAAAACAGGTCATTTTTGTTTTCACAGCAGTGAAACTCACCAATTAATAGAGTGATACTAATTTTCTTGAGGCCATAGTTGTGTAGCCAGAAAATTGAGGTGGAGTTAATTAAGTTGCAGAAGCTCCTTACAAGGGAAGTTTTTCTTCTTCTCCAGTTACAGGAGTTTATTTTTTACTTTGCAAAGAGGCTCAACCCTCATGAACTTCTGTTCTTCAGTTAAGATATTTGAGTTACTGTGCATTTAGGGAGCTGAGAATTCTGATAAAGATCTTTACACTAAACCCTCCTACCATCCTTGCCTTACCCACTAAGGATAGTGGATTTGAATTGAGGATTCTAGAGAAGGCTGCTCCTAAAATGTCTACTTGCAGCCCAATACCAGAACATAAATTATCCATTCTGAGATCCAGCTTTAGAAATCATTGGGAAACAAATTTTTCACAGCAAGGATCTCAAGTTATTCCTCTGGATTTGTCTGCTCTAAGGAACATGAATGAACCCTAGTGAGTACTTAGAAGTATTAAAGACCAAGAAATTCCATTATTTCCTATCCCATGGCCATAGGCGAGATAATATGTTTTCCCTGAGTATATTTGACACTGGTAGGGTAAAACAAAAGGTTCAGTCTTGATGGCATCCTGGCATAAGGGTTAGATCCCATAAGAGACACAAGGCCCTTGCAGCCAGGACTTCGTAGAACAAGCCGTTTCCAAGCCCATCACACACATTCCTCTCAGGAGCAGGAAGTAGGGCATCCTGGGCTGAAATGCCCCAGACATTATGTGTTTCTGGTGGGGGAAGGGGTGGTTAGGCAGCTGTTGTCTCTCTTGGAGGTGGCAGTATTTCCATAGCATGGAGACCAGTAACCAGACCCTGAAGAAAAGTGGTGACTCCCCTTCCCACCCAAAGCCTTCCCACCCAGGTGTACTCTGAAAGCTCAGCCTTAAGGGAACACTCAGAGAGCTTCCCTAGATAGACTCCTGCCTCCAGGTGCTGGGACACACCTTTCTAAAGTACTGTGAGAAGCAGGAGCTGGGAGCCGTGTTAAGACATCGTAGAAACCCTCCAGTATTTGGTGTTGTGTAGGGAGTAGGACATAGGGAAAAGAGGCCACTGTAGTTAGTAGAGAAGAATGGATGTGGTTCTTGTGTATTTATTTGTATCATAAACCCTTGGAACAACAAAGACCATAAGCACCATCTTGCAGTTGTAGCCATTTTCTAGTTAACTCATGTAAACAAGTAAAGAGTAACATAACAGTATTACCCTTTCACTCTTCTCACAGGACATGTACCTGAATACGGTACTTATTTATGTAGTCACTGTATTTCTGGATTTTTAAATTAATAAAATTTTAATTTTGAAAACTCATCTGATGAAACAAGCTGTGTGAATAATTGACTCTCTGACCTGGAACTGGGTAACATGTGATGGGTCAACCTGGTGATTCACAGTCCTCTTGATACCCTTGTCATACCATAGCATAGTGGTTAACAGTGTGAACTTTGCACTCAGGCTATCTGGATTTTCCAGCTAGTTCTTCACTTGTCAGCTGTGTTTGCCAGTCTCCCCAACTGGAAAATGGGATAATAGTGGTATTATTGCTCTTTGCATGCAAAGTTATAGTGAGGTTTACTTTAGTCAATACACATAAAGTGATTAGAATAGTTTCTTATGCATAGTGAGCATTCATTAATGACTATAGATATTCAAGAATAGCATGAAACTGAAATTGGCCATTTCCCTTTATGCCATTGACTTATATTTAAAAGGGAACTCAATATTGGTCCTCTGCTAGTCATTTTTATACCAAGAATGTGTATAGGGAGGAGGGGAAGAGTTTTGTCATGCATGTTGATCCAGACTAAATTCCCTCAAACGTCCAATATCAC
This sequence comes from Glaucomys volans, assembly GCA_020662805.1. Taxonomy (NCBI): domain Eukaryota; kingdom Metazoa; phylum Chordata; class Mammalia; order Rodentia; family Sciuridae; genus Glaucomys; species Glaucomys volans. The sequence goes on from JAJEJO010047384.1 coordinate 2,500, forward strand.
ATAAATGTGAGTGATGACAGAAATCAAAACATGAGAGTGCTTCAAGAGAGGACTCAAATTTTTCAACTGCTACTGAGACATCAAATAAAGACAAAAGTATATGTTGGGGTTGGCAACAAAGGATGAGTATTGCTAGAGTGACTGGAACAGAGGCCTCATTGGAGTGGATTGCAGGAGTAAGTGGGGAGATGAGCAATTGGAAATAGCAGCTCAAGACAACTCTGGAGAAGAGTTTGCAGGGTGTAGAGAGGTATGGTGAAGGAAGTAGCTGAAGAAGGAAATGAGATCAAAGAAAAGTAATTTTGTCTTAAAAATGGGGGTTATTTGGCCATATCAAAATATTGGGGAAGATACAATAGAAAGGAAAGATTAAAGGTAGTGGGCAATGGAGGTTACCCTGGTACCTGAGATAAGTGAGGAACATTCTCCATGGTGCACCTTAGAACTCAAAATTCTTGACCCACAACCTGGATGAAATTTTGACCTTTTGTTTGCCAGTACCTTACATTGAGGTGCACCAAGTCCTTCTGATCTGTTAGCTTGGTCCCACTTTAAACCCAGCTTACTTTCTTCTGAAATGATGAGCTATAAATCCTAATATTGGTTCACCTCCATTGAGGGAACTGCAGATAACTCAAACCAGATATCTTGTTTCTATCTTGTTCTCTTCCCTTTGCCTAGTTAGCTGCATCTAGATTTCATCCACTCTTGTCAATTTGGTCTCCTAAACGAAGATGAAGTTTATAGGCTTTTGCTGTGCAGTCCTCTTGTAGGATCTTTCCAAGAACCCCATCATCTCCACCCACTATGATTCCAAGGAAGCACCAAAGATCATCTCTTATGGGCTCAAAGGGAAGTCTTGCCTGCTATCACATGTTACCTACCCTTTTATTCATATTTTGCTTTAACTATTGGAAAAGAGTCAAAGAATATGACTTGAAGAATATGCCACTCAAAAAAAATATTGCCATTTGGCATAAGGATTATTCTGAACTAATGGCAATTGAGAATCAATAGCTGCAGGAAGAGTTCTCTGCCCTAACCTAATCTGCCAAAAAGCAGGACACAAATTTCCCTTTGAGGAAGGTGCCCTTCCCCTGTACCAAGGAAAGAAGAATGACTCATCACTGAAGGGGTAAAGTGGGCATCAAGAACAATTTGCATAAACAAATATGACCGAAATAACCTTTATGGTCTGTCAGTCCCCCAAGTGAATTATATTTCCTAGTGACTTCTCCATAATTTTTCATCCCTTGAAGCAAAACCCTCTCCTCTTTTTTTTGTTAAAAGGTATGTAAGCCCCTAAATATGACCATCTTTTTTAGTTTTACTTCCTTTTTGTGAACTTCTGTACATGTAAATATTCATAAAAATGATATGCCTTTTCTTCTATTAATCCATGCTTTGTTAATTTAATTCATGGGCCACTGTTAATAAACCTAAGATAAAAGATGATTTTTCCTCCCCAACACTTTCCTCTGTGATAGGCACTGCTAAGAAAAAAAAGCTCATTCACTGTCCCCATCTCTACATACCCCTTGACCATCACTACCCCTGCCAGCTGTGCTATTGTTGGTGGGGACTCCTGAGGGGCCTACAGTTGCCACCATGGTGGTGGTGCTTGCAATCTTGTAATCCTCTGTTTATCAGTAGTACTTTATCCTGTGCATAAGTGAAGAGAATGCCTCACCCCACATTACTTTAATGTCACCTTACATTAAAGCAGTGAACGAATCATTCTCGAGTGTGTATTATATATACAAAAAGAGGAATGTCTTCTGCCCCAGTCTCAGAGTTTACATGGAAACAATCCTTCATGTACTACTTTCATTCCTTTTCTCAGGGATCAATTGCCAGGGTGCAGGGTCTGTGTTGAGTACACCCCTCCAAGACACAAGTCCTACAAGTGTCTCACCCCCTTGGGGCTCAAGAACTGCTTCCATTTGTTACCAAAACCCTCATTCAAACCAACTTCAAGTTCCATTTCAATTTAACCAACATGCCCAGACACACTTGAAATCTCCAAATGGGATAGGTGGTTCCTTGAATTCAGGACTTCAGTGACAGCATCCAGTCCTCAAAATTTTTCACACACATTTATAACTTTGTGTCTTTGTATATGCTCTTCCCACCACCAGAAAGTTCTTTGGTAAACTCCACTCTCAATCTTCAAAACCCATTCCAAACATTACCATTTCTGTGGAGCCTTGTCTGTTCCCCTCCTAGTTTTCCACCATTTTGCCTTTGTATGTACTGTATCATCCAACCCTGGCAGGTTAATCCTTGTTCCTGGAATTTACCATGTTCTTAATGCTTCTATGCCTTCATATGTGCCTTTTGCCTGGAATATCCATCCCCCCATGTCTCCACTTAATAAACATCTACTCATCTTTTACAACTCCATACTGCTCATCTGAGATCTTGTTCACCTCCTCAGTGCAGTTGGTTGTTCCCTTCTCTGTGTTCACAGGAAATAAAAATGGAAGGACTTACCCTGCACCAGCCACTATAGTAATCATTATTTCTCATTTAATCCTCCCCACAGCTGTATGTAGTAAGAACCATTATTTTAGAGATGAGGACATTAAAGATTTTTACCTTTCACATGCTGTGTTATGTACTGCACAACAATATTTTGGTCAATGATAGACTACATATGCTGTGGTGGTCCCATAAGATTATGATGGAGCTGAAAAAAACCTTATCACCTACTAGTATCTTAGCTGTTGTAATGTGGTAGACCAATGTGTTACTCATATATTTGTGGTGATGCTGGTGTCAAAGAAAACATGCCATGCTCTCACACCTGCCACTCCTATAAAAAGTATAGCACACACAATTATGTATAGTACATAATACTTGATAATGATATTAAATGACTGTTACAAGCTTTTTATTTACTGTAGTGTACTTTTTATCATTATTTTAGAATGTACTCCTTCTACTTAAACAAAAAAGATAGGGACTTGAGATATAGCTCAGTCACACAACAATGCCCTGGGTTTGACTCCCAGTACCCTCCTTCCAAAATGTTAACTTCAAAACACCCTTAGGTAATTCTCCAGGAGCTATTCCAGAAGAAACCATTGTATCATAAGAGATAACAGCTCCCTGGGTGTTACCACCCCTGAAGATCTAGTGGGACAACAGATAGAGGTGGAAGACAGTGATACTGATGATCCTGACCCCATGTTGTCCTAGGTTAATGTGTGTGTTTGTGCCTTAATTTTTAACACAAAAGTTTTAAAAGTAAATAATAATAATAATAATAATAATAATAATGAAAAACATAGAATAAAGAAAGAAAATATTTTTGGACAGCTGTACAATGTGCTTATATTTTAAGTACAAAGAGTCAAAGACTTTGGAAAAATCTAAAATTTTATAAATAAAAGAGTTACAGTAATCTAAGGTTCTATTATTATGACTATTTACATGTAGTCTAAGTATATAGCATTTATAAATCCTACAGAAATGTACAGAAATGTCATAGACCTTGACATTCACTCACCACTCACTGACTGACTCACCTAGACAGCTTCTGGTCCTGAAAGCTCTATTCATGATAAGTGCCCCATATACTTGTACCATTTTTCATCTTCCATGTCACATTCTTGTACCTTTTCTATGTTTATATATGTTTAGATACACAAATAGCATTGTGACATAATTGCCTACAGTGTCAGTACAGTGAAATGTCATCCAGGTTTGTAGCCAAGAAGTCATAGGCTATATATCATGTAGCTTAGATGTGTAGTAAGCTATACCATTGAGGTTTTTATAAATATACTCTCTGATGTTCACACAATAGCTGAATTGCCTACCAACACATTTCTCATAATATATCCTGGTAATTAAGCTACACTTGACTGTATATATAAAAATGTGAAATATTTGACCAGCCACAGTCTTCCTAATTAGATTGGAGAGCTCTGAGAAGGCAGGGACCCAGTGCCCAGCACATTCAGTAAACATTTGCCAAGTGAAGAGTCCATCAGATGAGATTCTTTCTCCAGTTGGAAAAGAAGGCAGCTCAGGGAATGCTTAAATATGCTGGATTTAGGCAGTCCTTCAGAACATTTTCTCTGTAACCTGTTCTAAGGAAAACTAATAAAATCTGTGTTAACAAATACAAATGAAAAAGTACTTGTTTGCTTTGGGAAGTGATTTGCCACAAGATGTCATCTAGAACAACTGATAAATATGGGATTTACTATTTAAATTTAAATTTCATTTTTAAAATTCTAAATCAGATATTGCTGCATTTGTGGTATAGGTCTCACAGCAATGCTCAGTTGTGGAGGGTTCTTGCTATAACTTCAGTATTATGACTGAGAAGTAACATCTGTGTTTACATTATGTATAGTATATGTGGTATTTATACCATATTATAATATTCAGAATACCTATATACATATTATAATGCTTATACATCTCTGCACCTTTCCGTGTGTGTGTATGTGTGTGTGTTTGTGTGTGTATGTGTGTGTGAGAATAGCCTCCAACCTGATGTGTATGAAGCCTTCTCAAAACTATGCATACAAGAGACTCAACACCTGGATTCAAGTTAATGTAGACAAGAGTAGTTTTGAATTGCCTCCAAGTGTAAGCAGACCCCAATCTAGGAATGAAGTAGTAGCCAAAAGTTTACAATTCAGCATGCACTTTCTTACAGAAACACCATTCTATTTGATGCTCAGATTCTCAGGCCAGTCCACAGAGGCCTCTTAAACCCTGAATGTAGCCAAGTTATATATACTACTAATTAGCACCTGCCTAAGCTTGGTCCTGGGGGAAGGGGCAGGGGCAGGGGCAGATGCTGAAGAGAAAAGTGAACAGGGAGTTTTCTCTCCTTTTTCTGGATGGTATGGCTGGGTTGGGGTGAAGGCCAGGCTCTAGGCAAAATCTCAAGTTAAAGTTTATACTTGATAGGCTCCTCTCTCCCTCCATTTCATCATGCCTTCTCCAGGTCTCCAGTAGCATCACTATATCCTTTGAATCCAACTATGGATCCAACTACTCCACCTGCCTTGCTCCACAAGGAACCCCAGGCACCACCATTAACTACCTGACTCAGCAATCAAACCTTAAATCTCTTCAGGGCAGCTGTCTGGCATTAGGAAGGGAGCAAGTTTAGTGAAATGAATGATAGTTGCTTAACTTACAGATACCATTTCACTTTTAAAGACTCTATTATCCTCAAACTGAATTCCAGTTACAAAATTACAAGCAGACAGCTAAAGTGAGTGAGATCCTTCAGACAATAGAAGCAGCAGAGGGGAGAGAGGAGAGAGGGGAGAGAGAGAGAGAGAGAGAGAGAGAGAGATTTGGGGAATGAGAGAAGTAGGCAGTACTAAGCAAGCTATGTGTATTGTTCCTGGTTTTATAATCCTAACCTCCACCCCTTATAAAAAATTGCTATTCCGACTTTTCTGGCTTCCTCCTTTTACTTCGGAACCTGCTACTTCTCTAAAATGTCTATATTGGCATTTGTTTACTGTGGGAAATAGCAGAGGTGCTGATGAAGAGGAAGGGGTTGCTATCTCCATGGGTTACTGAGACGGTCTGTGCCTTTGTCCATTGGTTCTCACTCGGGCATGGCCCTCTGCTAGCCCTAGGAGGAAACAGGTGCAAAAGGAATTCTGAAGCTTGGGATCGTATTCCTGTAGGGAGCACTCTTCATCAGGAGGTAAGGCAGGGGGAAAAGGATAACGCTTCAGAATGACTTTAGCTCAGGGTATTCGTTTCTGTTCAAGGAATTGCCAAAATTAATAATAAAATGAGTTTGGGAGCAAAGCCAGTGAGGAGTCCACTCTGATCAGGAAACCAGGAGACAGAGTTAACACATGCTAATGATTTATGTTTCCTTTTCTCCCTGTTTACTACATCTCTTCATCTCCGGTTCCTTTTCTGTAAAATGGGGATAAGAACAATCCCTGTCTTATAGGTTCTCGTAAGGCTTCAATAAGATCATATAAAGTCCTCATGATAGCAAGTGCCCAGTAAATGCCTTTAAAAAATTAGTCCTGGAACTCTAGTAGTTCAAAGAAGGGGAAAACAGCATCTGCTTGGGTTAATTTCAGGCAGAAAGTGGAACCTGAGCATGTCTTTGAAGGAAGTGCCAACCTGAGATAGCCAACAGAGAAGCCTTTGGGTGTCCTGATGTAAAAAATGAAAGGGGATTGTTCCCATCAACTTCAGCTAGGACTTAGAACAAGAACCTGACTTTAGTTCCAAGGAGAGGAGGAAAAAGCTACCCACCAGAAACCAGGAGTTGTAGCAGCTGCATTTAGTTTAAAAATGTCAGTTTTGACAAGAAAGTAGGGAAACCTGGTTAACTGCCCTTTTATCTAAAATATTATCTGAAGATTATTATTAACCATAATTTCAACAAAGCCCACAGTATAATATGTATTGTGGCTATTTCCAGTTTTCACATAATTTTGGGTTGTAGTAACAGAGGGCGGGCTTCTAGTCTCTCATCAGCTATTTATGGAAGACCTCTAGTGGACCAGGCACTCTGTGTGGCTCTGGGATTCCAATGCTGAACTGATAGAAGCAGAATCTGCCTGCAAAGAGGCAACGGTCTACCAGAGAATACATACACTAAACAAGTAATGATGTGATACATAGTATGAAAAGGGCAAGTTCAAGTTGCTGTGACAGTGAGGGTCTTGAGGACTTGTCCTTATCTTGTAGAAGCAAAGAAGTTTTCCAGAGCAAATGACATTTAAGGTGAGACTTAAAGTTAGAAGTTGGGGTTCCACAACATCCTTTGCTTTAAAATAAGGTCTCACTGATTTAAAAGGGTTTGAACAACTGTTGGACTGAAGCATTGTTTCAAGTAACTCCTGTTACAATGTAAGTGCCCCAGGTAGGGAAAGCTGGACACCCACTATAAACCCTCCCATATAAAGAACTTCCCAAGTAATTACACCAAGAAAAAATAAAGATCAGAACCCTAAGGATATGGGACACAAGACAGGGAAATTTTTATGGGGTGAAAGGATATAAATCCAAACTATTTCCTGACAACTCAGTCTCAAGTATTGCCTTGCAAAGTGGATGAGCAAGCCACTCAGGTGTTGAGTGGGGACAGTGGTCTACCAAAGTGAGAAGTGTTTTACCACTGATAGAGTATAGAATTGTTGGTGCAGGATAATAATAAAACTCTGACCAAAATTTCATTGTTTCAAATATGTTTTGAAACATATAGACAGTGCACCCATTCATTGAGTGCACCTTATTGGAGCACTTCCACCCCACCCCTGTATGCCACTAGGTGGCAGTCAGACAGAAGTTGGAGAAAGGCGAATTTTCAGCCCAATTCTCAGGAGCCTTTAGCTCTAAAATTCTAAGAAAATCAGCTTTCTGGAGGACCTCTTGGATATGGCCCCTTCTCAAGCAGCTGAAGTCATCATTGTGCACTTGCCGTGTTAGTGCTGGGGGAAAGTAGCCACTTATGGCCCTGAGGTCATGTCAGGCAGGGAGAAGAATTGAGGCAATCAGCTGGTTGTCAGGCAACCGAAAAACCCCTTCTGCAAGGACTGGCTGATTGTTTCCTCAAATGTCCCTTTTGATTTGGCTAGTGAAGACCCAGTCTGAGTATGATTACTTTCCTGGATCTGAAACAAAGGCATAATCACATGGGGTGGGATTGGAAAGGACCAGATATTAACCCCAAGCCGTGGTCAGGGGGATGCCTGGAGCAAGACAACAGCCTTGAGAGAAGGCTCTGCTGCAATGCAAAGGGGAAGACGAAGGGTGTTTGGTTGAAAAGAAAAGGTCAGTGCACATTTGAAATAAGACCTGTGGCCTATGGGGGAGGGGGTGCCCTGAAGTTTCAGAAACTGAGGACAAAGCTCCAAGAATGCTGAGACATTCTGACTACTTTGGAAAGCGAACCCCTCCAGAAAAACACAGACAATTCCAGCTGATTGAATGACTTTGGATAGAAAAATGGGACTCTAGGTTGATGAGATAGGCAAGGTTTGATAGCAAGTATGGGAGGAGAGGCTTTTGGGAAAGAACAAAGGGAAGGGAGAATCTCAAAAAGAAAGGAAGCCTAATCATCTTCTCTACACTGCAGTCTGCTGAAATTTTGGGGCACATGTTCTGTCCTTGCCCTCACAACAAACTAGGAAGTGGGCAAATTTTCGTCTTGGTCACATATTTGGTTGCTCACTCAGCTTTTTAGTCCCCATCCCTGGTTGAATCCTCTTGTTTCTCCTTGAGCATTTTCTAACACTGGTAGGACATTTGGAGTTTGGCTCTTTAGAGTGGTACCAATCAAACAATAATCCATCTATTGAAGTATGACTCTAATACATAGAAAACTAATTGATATCCCTAAAGGCTGGCTTCTCCAACTCACTAGACCTGTTTGGACTATTTCTAATTCCCATTCTCCTTTTAGGATGGAATTGTTTAATGCCTTACCCTGAATCAAAACAATTAATTCAAACTAATGTGTTAATGATTGCTAACAAATTGATGCCCTACCAAGTGAGAAAATTGCATACTTCATTTAATTCAATATTTTCTCAACTTTTTGCTTACACATGACTTGGTTTGTCAATCAAAACTTTCAGTTATTATTTCATGACAGTAGTTGTACTTCCAAGTGTTTGCTAATTGAGAATATATACAATGAAAAATTACTAGGAATTCAGCCATATGTTTAGAAGCTCTAGTGCTCTATTCATTGTAACAGCATTCACATTATCTTGAAAATAGTAGTAGATATATGTGTGAGATATAATTTTTCAAAATAATTGGGTCTGGGGTTGTGGCTCAGTGGTAGAGCACTTACCTAGCACGTGTGAGGCACTGGGTTTCATCCTCAGCAACACATAAAAATAAATAAACAAAATAAAGGTATTGTGTCCATCTATGACTAAAAAAATATTTTTTAAAAAACACCTTGTCCACAGGCAGATTTTCACGTCCCTCACAGTAATTCTTTGGCTCCCCAGAGAGTTGTCGCTCCAGATTAAGAACCACTAGCGGAACCAGAAAAAATGATTGAAACAAGATGTACAATCTTTGAAAGTTTTGTACTGAAGGTATTTTTGTCTCAGCAGGGTAAGGTGGAGCCTCTCCAAAGTCCTCGCAGATGCATTTTCTATAGGAGATCTAGAAAGGGCTAGTTAAAGCTGACAAAACAAAAATGAAGAAATGCTCGTTTCAGTAAGTCACCCTAAATGCTCATGTGAAATACTATCATAGAAACAAATGCTGGAGGAAGTTTGTGGAACATTGAGTATTTGACTTTTGCTAGCACAGATGGCTAAATAATAAGCCATTCATCAAGTTTGTCTAGTATTACAAATACAAAAGAATCAATCTCCCCAAACATTGTTAATGAAGAGCCACACAGCTCTATGAATATGCTAAAGCACACTTAATTATACCCTTTAAAAGGGCAAATTAATGACATGTGAATTATAATTCAATAAATGTGTTATTTAAAGAAAACAAATTCAGTGATTGTCATTAGGTATATTGAGCTCAACATAGTTTCCTTATTAAGTTCCCAGTATCAGAGACCCTTGACCTTCCAATATTCAGGGCCTGTGAGTTTAGGCATCCTCAGCTCCACAGAAGACTGACTCCTAGTGATATTGTCTATTGACTGTGTATCCTCAGAGGAAACAGTGATGAGCAATATCAAATAGTGAAGTGGGGTAGAGTTGATAATGCCAGCACTGAAATCAGACAACCTGAGTCCCAGTCTTTGCTGAGTCTCCTCTTAATATTTTATCATATTCATTTCTCTTGCCTCCTAACATTGCTTTGAGGAATAGTGAGTTAATGGGCACAAAATGCTTAACAGTATCTGGCAGATTTAAACTCCTATAAGGCCTTTTGATAATGTGAAACTATTATTTCATAAATAATGATAGCTGCCAAAGAGGTTTGAGGTGGTGAGGTCTCTCTACTCCTCTATACACTCCCTACCAGATTGTAATATAAAGAAAGGTGTAAATAAAACTTGGCCTAATACAGACATATTTATTCATTAGCAAAGTAAGCATAATGTGTCATAAAACCTGTTCCATAAACTCGATGAAACCTTACACCTATCTTTATTTAGGTACTCTGAGCACATCTTATGAAACATGCAACATATATCCTCAAGTTGGCATTGTGCAATCCAAAATTTTCCTTAAGTAATGACTGAATGCAGAACCCTTCAGGATCAAGTCATCATGTCATCCTATGGAGCACAAGTAAAGGCCTTGGTGAATTCTTATACTTTATTTATAGAGAGATAGGGAGTATCTTCAATTTGTTTTAGTTAATTCACATATATTGAATGAATTTAATTTACAAACAGGAATCCATTTCTAAAATACAACATAATAATATGACATTAATGTCACCAGTAAAAAAGATTTGACATACAATCTTCTAGTTAGCAAAATGTCAGTTCTTTTTTTGTATGGTGCTGGGGATTGAACCTAGGGTTTTGTACTTGGGAAGCAAGTACTCTACCAAATAAGCTATATCCCAGCCCAAAATGTCAATTCTTGAATGAAATACCAATAGCAGAGGAACTTAAAATAGCTTCCTCTATTGTAATCCTAACAAACTCTCTCCATCCACTCTGGACCATACATTCTTATATATATATTTGATTTCTTTAATACATATAGGACTATTTGAGTCCTCCTTTGTCTAAGTTATTAAATCATGGGCATAGAGTTGTTTATGGTATTCCTTCATTTTCTTCGTCATGCCTATAGGTTCTGTAATAATGCCCTGTCTTTCATTACTGATATTGGTAATTTGGGTTTCCTTCATTTTTTGTTGGTCAGTCTTACCCAAGGTTTGTCAATTTTATTGCTCCTTTCAGAGAAACAGCTTTTAGTTTTGTCAATATTCATTTGCTTTCCTATTTTTAGTTTCACTGATTTCTCATTTTATTTTTTATTATTTCTTCTTGCTTTGGGTTTAATTTGCTAGCCTTTTTCTAATTTCTCAAAATGGATGTTAGAATACTGATTTGAGACCTTGCTTATTTATTTTCCTTTTTCATTTTCCCTTTTCTTCTTTAGTTTACGTAAATAGTGTTTATTATAGCTAAACACTAATTACAGTCAGCAATCTCAAATATAATGGCTCTACCACTAAAAAAAGCCCTCAGTGGTTTGTGAATAATGTTTTTCCCACATTTTTTATTGGTGCATTAGAGTTGTACATATTGATGGGATTTGTTTTTACATATTCATACACACATATAATATAACAACATAATTCATCCAATATCACTCCCTAGCACTTCCCCCTCTCTCCCTTACCCCACCCTCTGGTCCTTTACTGATCTCCCTTTGATTTTCGTTAAGATCCCTGCCACTCCCAACTTTCTTTTCCTTTTTCCTCTACAGTTTCCTCATAAGAAAAAACATATGACCCCTTGACCTTCTGAGTTTGGCTTATTTCACTTAACATAATGAGACCTTGCTTATTTCTAAGCATTAAATATGATTAACTTCCCTTTAAGTGTTGCTGTAATTGCATCTCAGAACTATGACATGCTACATGTTTATTTTCAGTTTGAAATATTGTTTCCCTGGAGACTTACTCTTTGACCCATGAGTTATGTAGAAATGAGTTCTTTCTTTTCTGAATATTTGGAGATTCTCTAAATTTCATTGTTATTGACTTTTAGTTTAATTTTCTTAAGATCATTGCATGATTTCACTTCTTCTAAAATTTCTCATGGTTTGTTTTATGGCTCAGAATATGCCTTCTCTTGGTATATGTTCCACACACATTTGAAAAGAATGTGTATTCTACTGTTGAGTGAGGTGTTTTATAAATGGCAATTAGGTCCAAGTTTTTCATAGTATTTTTGGTCTTCTGTATCTTGACTTATTTTCTGTATTCTCATTCTATCAGTTACTAAGAGAGGAATCAGTTTCACCAATAACTGGACTTGTTTATTTCTCCTTTTTTTTTGCTCTGGTATTTAAAACTCTGTTGTTAAATGCATATATATATAAAATATTAAATTTTCTTCTAATACTTTTAAACTTTCAAGTCTTACATTTAAATTTTTAATCCATTTGAGTTGTTTTTGTGTATTACATGAGATAAGGGTCCAATTTCCTTTTTCTCTATGAGGATATCCAGTTTCCCATCACCATTTGTTAAAGACTATTCTTTTGCCATGGCATGTTCTTGGCATCTTTGTCAAAAATCAGTTGCATATAAACAAATGGATTTATTTTGGAGCTCTCGTCTCTGTTCCACTGACCTATGTGTCTGTTTTTTATAGCAGTACTATGCTGTTTTGATTACTAGCACTTTATAGTAGATTTTGAGATCAGCTTTTTAAAAAAATTCCAGATTGCTTTAGCTATTTGGCAGCTTTTGTGGTTCCATACAAATTTTAAGATTGTTGTTTTCTGTGAAAAATACCATTAGAATTTTGAAAGATTTTGTATTGAATCTGTAGATCACTTTGGGTGATATGGCCGTTTTAACAATATTGATTCTTCCATTCCTGAACACTGGATAATTTTATCTGTTTATTTCTTTTTCAGTTTCTGCCATCATAAATGTTTTATAATTTTCAGTGTATAGAGTGTTTATCACCTTGCTTTGCTGTGTTTTGTTAGTGTCTTTTGTACCAGTTGTACTTAATACAATCAGCAATGTTTGGATTTAGTCTACAATTTTAATTTATTTTTATGTTTGGTGGTCTGTTTCTACTCTCCAGCTTTATTTCTATCATTTGGGTATTTTTCACTATTGTATTTCATTTGATTTTTAAATAAATTTCATATCTTTAGTGATTGCTGTAGGGATTAAAATGCATATAGTTAGCTTACAAATTTTAATTTTAGAATTAATATTTCATCACCTCAATTGGAATGTAGAAATTTTGCCACTATATTTATCTCCGTAAACTCCCCCATATCTTGTAATCTGAAAACCCCATCTGCATTACAATTTTTTTAAACCATATAACTGATTTTTCAAAATTAGGAATAGTGTATTATATTTACCCAGAGATTTTCAGTCACTCTTTTATCATTTTTGAAGATGCCATTTTTCCTTTAGTATCATTTCCTATCCATTTCAAGGGTATGTTTTTAAAAAATAGGTCTAAGATATTTTCATGAATGATTTTTTTTTTGTTTTTAGCCTACAGTGGGGTTCACTGAGCTGACTGACACTTTCACTAAATTTGGAATGTTTTCAGTCATTGTGTCCTCAAATATTTTACCATCCATACTTTTCTCTCTTTTTAGAAATCCAATTACATCTATATTAAACCTCAAGGTACTATCTCACATGACCCTAAGACCCTTGGGAGGCTAATTCAACTTCATTTCTCTCTTTCCTTCAAGTTAGGTCATATTTTGTCACTCTGTTCAAATTTACTGATTCTTTCATCAGTCATGTCCTCTATGATATTAAGATTATCCATTGTGTTTATATTTTGTAGAAAGCATTTTCAATTCTAAATTTCCATTTCATTCTCTTAAAAAACAACTGCTATTTCTCTATTTTTCTATCATTTCATTGATTGAAACTGTATTTTCTTCATTTCATTGAACATAGTTGTAATAGTTGCTTTATGTTCCTTGTTCACTGTCTAAACCCATTTGAACTACTATAAAAATACCACAAAATGTGTACCTTATAAACAACAGAAATTCACCTCTAGTCATTATGGAGGGTGAGAATTATAAGATCAAGGTGATGGCAGATTTAGTGTCTGGTGAGGACCTGCTTTCTGGTTTACAAAACTCATCTTTTTTGCTGTGTTGTCACATGTTAGAAGGGATAAATAAACTGTCTTGGTGCCTTGGTGCACTATCCCACTTGTGAGGGCACTGCCCTCATGACCTTATCACCTCTTAAAGACCCCACCTCCATATACCATCACAATGGAAACCAAGTTTCAATGAATCTATGAAAGACAAAAACACTAAAATAGACAGTAGCATCCACTAATTCTATTATCATGGTCATCTCTTGGCTAGTTTCCATTGTTTTCTTTTTTCTTGAAACTGAGTCATATTTTTAAGGTTCTTCATATGTCAAGAAATCATGTACCTGAACATTCTGAATGCTTGATTATGGAAGCTCAGAGATTTTCTTCCATTCTTCTGAAAGGTATTCATAGTTTTGTTTTAGCAATAAATTAACTTGATTGAACTCAAGCTGCCAATGCTGATTATTTAGCTGTGCTGCTTTGCATCTGCCTCACACATACAGGTTCATGGGTAAGTTATAGACTTAGCTAGAACTTGATAGTCCTCATCTCTGTGTCGGTCTTTTCTGGAGTTCTCCCCTCACTTCTAGTCTCTCTGGTTTCCCAGAACGGTATCCTCTGGTACTTCAGATCAGATATCTTCCTATCAAATGTTAAATGCCTCTTATAATCCAAACCTTTTACACTCAGGCTAAAAGAAGTAAAACATGGGAAACTCACTCCCCAATTTCCCTTTTTCCCAAGTGTCCATGACTTTTGCTCATTCACTAGGACATTTGTGTCATGTGCTATATTTTATCTAGAGCAGTTAGTGGCAAACTTTCAGTAAAAAACAAGATAAATATTTTGAACTCTGTGGGCCTTAGAGTCTGTCACAACTACTTAATTCTTCCATCATAACATTAAAGCAAAAATAGATAATATATAAATGAATGGGTGTGGCTGTGTTCTAACAAAACCTTATTTACAAAGGCAGATGACAGGCTAAATTTGGCCTGTGGGCCATAGTTTGCCAAACTGTAGTCTGTTATTTTCAAGTGGGTTGAATCTGATAGGAGCTTACTTGTCCATACCAGTATTTGAAAATACTATGTAAAATATTTTATTTTAGTTAATTCATCTTAGGATAGTTGCACATTAATTGAAATTTAAATTAATAAAATTTAAAGTAGAAGAAATGAGGAAAATATGTAAAACACATTGGAGGTTATACCTTATTTATATATGAGGTGTAAATTCGACGAATATGAGTTATAGGTCAGTGTGACATTATGAAGTTATTTTTAGGTTAAGAGTTACAAAGGAGGCTGTTTTTGTAGCTCAGTGGTAGAGCACTTACTTAGCATGTGTGAGGCATGTGTGAGGGTTTGATCCTCAGCACCACATAAAAATAAATAAATAAAATAAATTTATTGTGACCATCTATAACTAAAAAAATTTTGAAAAAAGAATTACAAAGGACAATATCCATTATTTCATTCAATGAATGTTTATTGAGTATATAATATTTGCCAGGCATTGTGCTGGGTACTGGAGATATATAATGGTAAGCAAAGCAGCATAAGATAATTGTTGAGAATAACAGAACTCTGGAACCAGACACCCTGAGTTAGAATCTTGGCTTTGTCACTTGTTCATTTTGTGGGATTGAACAAGTTACTTGCCTGTGTCTCAGTTTCTTCCATATGCATGACAATAACAATATTTCATAGAATCACTATGATAAATAAATGAGGTAACATTTGTAAACTACTAAGAAATAACCTGACACATAGTAAAACTTATATGAGTGTTTGTTAAACAATAAGTAAATAAGACCATCTCTGCCTCCAAGGAACTTAGAGTCTAGTGGGAGAAACTGACTTTAATCAAAAAAGTACATAAACAAATGTAAAATCCAACTGTGGTCCATGCTGCAAAGGAGATTTATATGGGACTACAAAAGTTTGTATTATAGGGATTTGACCAGGGAAGGCATCTCTAAGGAAGTGATATTTGAGCTGAGGATAAGTAAGAATGTATTAGGCAAAAAACATTTTGAGAAGGAGCACAATGAGTACCACTGTTTCCCATCTTACTAACTAAGCACGCTGTTCAGTGAGGGTATGGCCCAAGTCTCAAACTTCTGTATTCTTCATCATGCCCAGTAATTGTGGGGATGACCCATGACAAATGTTCTGGACAAGTGTGATGATGTTTGTAGCAAGCAAGATTTACCACTCTGGAGACTTACTCTCCTCCTACCTGGCTAACCTAAATAAGGGGAAATCTTCACAAGCCAACTGTCCATAGAATCTTGAGTGTACAGAGCTGTTGGGAGGAACCTAGCTACTATGTATAATTATAAAGCTCTAATGAAGAAAAGACTGTTTGGGAGTGTTAAAATATTCTGCTAGAAGGCAAGGCATTCTAGAAAGGAAGCAGCAATTTGGATGATGAATGTAACTCTCTTCGTTAGCAATTGGCTGCTGTATCATTTCAAAGGCATTTGCTCCACAGACTTAGCCTTGGGAATTGAAGGAACTATGCTGAGAGGACACTGGGCTGAGGCTCCTCATGCTTCCTCACGGTGTTCAATTGTAAAACCCACGATCCTCTGGAGGGGCATTCTTTACAAGCCAAGGTCTCCATTTCATCACATGTGGCTAAAGGATCAGAATCATCGGCCACCTGCAACAATTTTACTTCCAGGGTTCTTTCTCTTGTCAACTACAGATCAGGAAACAAATGTATGAAAATGGATATCTTTTTTCCTCTTTCAAAATAGGAGCAGCTGACATCATTTGCAGCATGGAACTGCTGAAAACCCTAAACAATCCATTCAGGGCACTTTCGGGAGAGTATTTCCATCTAGTGTAGATGTATACCAATTCAGTCTCAGGACCCACTCATTATGAATAGTGCTTTCCTACATTTGAAATGTTTATTGCTCATATGTAAGAAACTAGGTAATAATTAACAATGTGACAGGTTAGGAATTTTTTTCCCAACACTCTGAAAACCTGCTCCAAATTATAACTTCATAATTCAGGAGGAAACTGGCTTTCGGTGCGTTTTATTCTGCTTATTCAGTCTCTCTTTTTCTCTCTTTTGTAGTTTCACTTCCTTGGTGAGGGCTTCATTCTCAGGGAGAGTCTCTTTTCCTGGTTCAAAGATGAGCTGGATTAGGCTACGAAATACACCATTCATGTCAAACAAGGAAAACCATGTTCCACCAGTGTTCCAAGAAAAGGCTTGAGATTCAGTCTGATTGAGCAGATTGGGTCACATACATATCCCAAAGCAATCACAGATCCAAGGGATGAAATGAGTTGCCTGGCTTATTTTCCCATGGGTTCCACAAGTTTGTGAGTCAGCTACTTCAGAAGTACATGTATTCCACAAATGGAATCAGGATTCTTGAGAAGGGAGAAAATAGAAATTCACGGTGGAAAGGCAAACAATAAATGTCCACTCTGTGCAATAATTGTTGCTTATATTAAATAAGTTTTAAAATTTTAAATTTATCTAAGCTCTTTCATATCCATTAGCACATAAGAGCCTTGCAATAACCCTGACAAGTAGCCCAGTCTGAAAATATTTCCATTTTGTAGCTGAGGAAACTGAAGCCCAGGTGAGTCAAATGAATTGGATGTCTGCACTGTCGCATAGTGTTAGAGACATTTGTCTCTAAGTTTGTAGAATATTCTAGAGTCTCTAAATACCAAATTCACATATTTGATTTTGTTCATCTTACTTTATTTGTTAACTCAATACCCACCCCCATTCTTTCTTCCCTTCCCTACAACCCTTCTAATCTACATAACATGTAGGATTTTAGTTTGAGTGTGTTCTTTCAAATTGTGTATCGTTTCATGTGCATTTATTAATCTACATAAGTAGTGCATGTTATACATGATGTTTCTTTAATCATTCAGTGTTATATTTTTATTGTAATCCATGTTACTGTGAATATATTCAATCTGTTTTTTCCAACTATTTCATACTACTCCTTAACATACACCTATCACATTTTATCTATCCACTGCTTCAGTCAAGACTTTCCAATGGAATTCTGCTTTCTTCCACCACTTCAAAAAACTCTTCCATAAACATCCTCATACATGTCACCCTGTGGTCTTGTGTGAGAATTTCCATAGATATTTATACTCAAGAATAAAATTTTGGGGTTACAGATAATGTGACTAAGTTGTTACCCTCAAGCCAATAAGACCTTCTTTGGCTACTCTTCAATTTAAACACCCAGGTAAGAGCTGAAATCTCCATTCCCTGTTTTAATTTCTCTGACTGACTCTTATAACTAATAAATTATACATTTAATCTATTATCTTTATTATATTATTATTCGTATTGTTTCTCTCCCCCAGCACAATGTAAACAGCATCAGCAAGGACTTTTGTCTGTTTCTTCAAGTAATTATATCCCAAGCACCCAAAACAGTGCTTAGCACATAGAGACTACTCAATAAGTATTCATTGAATAAATAGAATTGTACCATATTTTCTTCAGAATACATTTGAACCAGCCTACATTGTGTAGAACATAAGGGCTCTAATGCCCCCATTTCCTCATCAACACTTGGCATTATCAGCTTTTTAATTTTTGCCAGTCTTGGATTTTCTTAAACTTGTCATTTATCAAATTACTAATGACTTTAAGCATATCTTCATAGATTTCATTTTTTTCAAGTGCTATCCTTGGAGCCGAGCTCTTCATTACTAAAAAGGCAAATGGAGTACTAGTAGAGATGCCAAAAGAAATGCTCCAAACTGCACATCCACATTCCTAGCTAAAAGCAATCATGATCAGAATTGTATAATGTCCAATTTGCAAAGAAAACTATGAAACCCAAGATAACAAGAATTCAGAATAGGGCTGGGGTTGTGGCTCAGTGGTAGAGGGCTTGCCTAGCATGTGTGAGGCCCTGGGTTCCATCCTCAGCACCACATAAAAATAAATAAATAAAGGTATTGTGTCCATCTAGAAGTAAAAAAACATCTTAGAAAGAGAATTCTGAACATCAGTTTCAATCTTCCAGAATTGTGTATCTCTTGGCTATTAAGAGCTTCTTAACTGAACTTCGCAAAGAAGAAGTCTAAACCCCATGCCATTTTTCATTTATTGAACATAAAACTGTCTGAAAAGCCATTTCTCTTCATTAGCCCTGGGTAACATACCCACAGAAGTTTATATCTCAGGATTAGTTCATGAATTAAACTTAACTGTCAAATGTCATATCCTCTCTTTCTAGGCCCATTTCAGATTCTCTCAGCCCAGGTTAGGGAACAGGTTTTAGCTTCATCTCCTTCTCTGGTCCAGCCAGTTTGAAATGCCAAACAGGCAAAGGCCTAGGATCAAGAGGAAGCTCCAAATATTCATTCTACCTTAAATGTGCCAGAAAGCATTACTAGACAGTGCAGATACAGTCTCTGACATCACATAATGCACAATCTTAGGAATAAAAAGGCTCATTGTATAAGCAATTATAATCAGAGACCATGGTAAGGTTTATGCTGAAAGAAAGCACAGAGTGGTGGGGGGCCCAATGGAAGAGCACTTGACATCATCTTGGAAAGGAGAAATAAGAGTAGATGAGAAAAGAGGAAGGCTCCTCGCAGGCATATTGATTGACTGAAACTATAAGATAGAGCAGAAGCTTGCCAGAAGGAGTAGGGGAAGGGGAAGAAAGAACATCAATATGTACATGTCCCCCCCAAAATTAGGTAGCTCACTGTGGCTTAAAATAAGGATAGGAAAGTATGGCCATCATTCATGCTTTTTACAAAATATTCATTTCTCCAGTATACTATTATTCTGATGACTGATAAAATTGTACTTCCTGACTCCTCTGTGTCCAGGGATGGCCAATGAATGGTGAGTAGAAATGATCCCTGTCATTTCTAGTCTAAGCATTTAATTGCCAGAATGAGAGTCATAAGGCTTTATTTGGTCTGCCATGGTGACAGGCAATGTTCCAGATAGTGGAGGCTCCATCAGTCTTTGTTTCAGAATGAAGACGAGGTAGAGCAGATCTCCTGGCAATAGGTAAGTGGCATGAGTGAGAAATAAACTTTCACTGTTTTATCCTACTAAGTTTGGGAATTGTTCATTTGTTGCTGCAATATAGCAACTAACTAACCTAACTCATGCAGAAGGGAAGAGTAAGTAGCGGGAGTAAGGAATGAAGTTAGATAAGCAAGGGTTTAATCAGGATTAACTTCCTAGGCTATACTAAGAATCTTTATCCTATAGGGTTAGTGGTTTTTAACCTCTGCTCTGAAGAACCCTAGGTACCTTGGGGAGGTGGGAGACAAAATATTCAAGGATCCAGGCCTCTGACTGTCACTTTGGTGTAAACACTTCTGCTTTTTTTCTGATACATGCACATACACAGGAGACAGAGAGAGAGAGAGAGAGAGAGAGAGAGAGAGAGAGAGAGAGAGAGAGTTTATTTAAATACTGCTTTTTATTTTAAAATCTTTACTGTGAACAATAAAAACAAACAGAAACTCCAGATGAAGCATGATGAGACTTGAGTATAGAAATATTGTTTTGAATATTACATGAAAATTGATTGTAAAGAGGCATGGAGTTCACTTAGAATGCTACTATGGGAGCCTAGATGAAAGAAGATGGTGGATTAGATTAGGGAGGTGACAGTGAATTCAATAAATTAAAAAAAATTATTTGGGAGACAGAATCCACAGATATGGTTACAGATTGGCTGTGAGAATGAGGAAGAGTAAGGCATCAATGATAACTCCAGCATTTCTGCTTTGGGCAGAATGTTGGTGTCATTCACAAGGACAGGTAGCACAGATGGAGAGGTGAGTTGAGGGAGGAGTTGACAAGCTCAGTTTTCAGTATGTTGATTACCACATGCTCACAAGAAGTACCAGTTCTACCACTTAGTATGAAAACTTGGACAGATCAGTTTGAGAACCGGTGCCTTAGTTTCCTCACCTGTAACAAAATATTCGTCTTTATCAGTGTTGTTGGTTTTATCAAATGTAAAAGTTCATGTGAAAGTTATTATGTACAATCTAAAATGCCACACAAACAGCAAATGGTAAAAAATGAATATTTTCATGAGCAATGAAATGGATGCGAGGAGGTAGGGAGATTTGCCAGGGGATATTCAGGAATTCTTTGGCCTGCAGAGAGACTACAGAGCTCTGATTCATGGTGGCACCACTACAGACATTCCAATCTCTGGGAAACTTAGCCCTACAAAGAAATTCTTTCCAGTGGCTTGGTGTCATGGCGATTTAACTGACTTAGGTTGGAGCTGAGAGAATTTGTAGGAGGCTGCTTAATCCTGGGAAGTGGGATACTGGGATGAGTCCAGTGCAAATGTGCCAAGATGGAAACACTTTTGCAGGCAGAAAGCCTTTTTGGAAGATTTTAGTGTGGTGATATACACATAACATAAAGTGTATGTTATGAATACATCTTTTTTTTTTTTGTGGTGCTGGGGATTGAATCCAGGGTCTTGTGCTTGCAAGGCAAGCACTCTACCAACTGAGCTATATCCCCAGCCCCCATGAATACATCTTAAGTGTACAGTTCAGTGGTATTAACTATATTTACATTATCGTGAAACCATCACTACCATCCATTTCCAGAACATTCTCCTCACCCCAAACTGAATCCCTGTACCCATCAAATAACTACCCATTTCTGCCTCCCTAAACTCTGACAACCACTATTTTACTTTCTCTCTCTATGAATTTGATTATTCTAGATACCTCACAGAAGTAAATCATACATATTTTTTCCTTTTGTCTTATTTCACTTAGCATAATGTTTTCAAAGTTCATCCACATTGTACAATGTGTCAGTATCTCATTCCTTAAGGCTGAATAATATTCCATTGTATGTCTAGACTACAGTTTATTGGTGGATGTTTGGGGTTTTTCCCTTGCCTTTTGACTACTATAAATAGTGTTGTTATGAATAATAATGCACAAATATCTATGCAATTCTCAGGTTTCAGTTCTTTGGGGTGTATACATATAAATAGAACTGCCTAATCATTTAATAATGTTTAATTTTTTTGAAGAACCACTATAATGATTTTCATAGCTGCACCATTTTATGTTCCCACCAATAGTGCACAAGGGTTACACTTCCTTAATATGCTTACCAACACTTGCTATTTACTGAGATTTGGGAGGAGGTTTATTTTGGTTTCTTTTTAATAATAATAATGATAATAATAATAATAATAATAATAATAATAATGGTTATCCTATTGGATATAAAGTGATATCTCATTGTGGTTTTAATTTGCATTTCCCTAGTGATTAGTGATGTTGAGCATCATTTCATGTGTTTAAGCCTTTGAAGAAATGTCTATTCAAATCCTTTACCTATTTGGCTTGTTTTTTTTGGTAATTTAACTATAAAAACTCTTTATATGTTATAAATATGAGCCCCTTATTAAGTGTATGATTTGAAAATGTTTTCTTTCATTCAATTGTTTGCTTTTCACTCTCTTGATAGTGTCCTTTTATACAACAATGACCACCACAAAATTTCTGGCGATCAGGAGTCCAGGAAAAACTTAACCATATCATTTTGGTTCAGTGACTCTCATTAAGGTGTCAATAGTGATTTCATTCATCTGAAGGCTCACCTGGGGAAGGACCTGCTACTATGCACATTCACATGGCTGTTAACCAGCTTAGAAGATCTGCTTCTAAGCCCACCCATGTGTGTCTCCCCCTGATAGAGCTGTCTCATGAATGGCAGAAGTATACCCCAGGGTGAGTAACCCAAAAGAGAATATGAGAGTACCCTTGTAAGCCACAGTTTTTTTTAAAACCTATTGTCAGAAGCAACATACAACCACATCTGCCATATTCTATTTGTTAGAATCGAATCATTAGTCAAAGGAAAGGATTATGTAAGGGTTCAAATCCCAAGAGTTAGAGGTCTTTGAGAACCATCACAGAGGATCCTGGACTCTTACCCTGTTCTGTGTCTCTGAAGCCTCATCATGGGCCATTAACTCTATGGCTTTATGCATTCCAGAAACATGTACTTCTTCCAGTTTCTCATACTTACCATTCTACCCTTCCATCACTGTAACTTTGTTCAAGTTGTTTTCTCTGCCTGAGATCCTGTTCCTATTCTCTTTACTTATTTAATCCCTATTCATCTTTTAGGACTCACCTTAAGAATTACTTTGATAGCAACTTTCTTTCACTTATCACATCATAAAATTTCTAATTTCCATATGATTAATGAACACCTGTCTTTCTCAGTAATGAACGCAAAGACAGAAATCACGTTTATTTATCCTCACCATTGAACTTTCTTAGTATCTGAAAATATTCCTAACACATAGTAGGCATTTAATAAATATTTATTGAGTGAATTAATGAATGGACAAATAAATGAAATATCATCCTCTAAGGGACATGAAAACAAGTGTTTTGAATCTCTGCCAAAGTGAAAGTATCAACAAGGTAATACCAATGGCACATTGATTTTGTGATATAATTGTCATCCAAGAAAATTCAGAGTTCAGGACTTTGGATGAGATGTTCACATGCTTGGAGGTTACCTTATATGGACTTTGAAAAGAGTGGAAAGTAGATCTGCCAGACTTATTTATAATGGGTTCGAAATACTTGTTATTGGAGGAAAAAGACACTTTTTATTCTCACCAGAGGAATAGAGCAGGTCATATAATTACTACTGCCTACAAGATTTTTTAATAGTAGTAAAGAGCAGAATTTTTTTCATCTACATATAGTCTGCAAGCAAGAGAATGATCAACATGGCATCTTGATTTTCTTTCTGGTTCCCATGGTTCTAAGTCATGAATGTACCAAATTAATCTCCTCAGCAAGTGGTAATGATGAGCCTGATGTTAGAAAACCTCAGTAACCAAGAAAATCAGTGCCTCTTGAGCATCTCCTGATCAGAGCCTCTAAATTTGAAAACAATCATTCCTGGAGGGTAAGGTATGCTCTGAGGTGTAAAAGGGCAAGTGGATCTTTTGTGCCCATCTGACCTGCTCTTACTCCTGGGACATTTTAAGGAAAAGGGAAAGAAATGGTGAAAGGGCCCAACTACTGTAACATAATTATTCAGGTTGATAAGAGGGAAAAAAAACCATTGTCTCCATGGAGTTGGCAACTGAAGAGTAGGGTTTTGAACTGGATTTGCTCCAGCATCCCCAGGCTGCTGAACGATTGGATCATTAAGAGTTTTTGGCCTCACAGATTTTTTAAAACCTATTTCATCCCTCAATGCTGGCTTCAACTTCAAGTTGTCACAGATTATTTTATCCCCACAAACTGTCTTGGGGTGAATAAAAGAGAGACTGCTCCTTGGGAGGGAGAGAAGCCTAAGGCTGAAAGATGGGGCTCCAGGGGAAAGTTTTAATTGTACCTACTATGGATCAGGAGTGTATTTCAGTGATAGAGGGCTTTCATAGTGTTCATAAGGCCCTGGGTTTGATCACCAGCACTGCACACAAAAAAATAAAACACTTAATGAGCTGCCTGGTGCTCTGCTGTCACTGCCATTGCCACCACAGCTGCTCATATGTTTTCAGATATCTCACTAGATGGGGCCAGCCACATGGAATGAAGAAATTTTAAAAAGAAAGCAACTTCCCCACCTACTCTAAATGAGGCAGTGTGTATCAAAGAAGTAAACTGAGTTACAACTTCTCTGCATGGAGAGAAAGAGTATACAGAGGGGAAAGATAGGTTCCAAGGAACTAATTGGATGTTCCAGAAGCTAAGCAAAACAAAACATTAAATTTGGGCTAAAATATCTAATGCCAGAGGACCACCATGCCTTTGACCCAGAAACCTAAAATTCTGGCCTTTTCTTACCTGTTCCCTTTTAGAGATGTGTAGGGCAAGCAACTTTTTTGGGAAAGAAAATATAGTAATTACATTAGCGAAATTTCCCAGAGGTTTTCAATGCCCATAGGGCTCCCACTAGAATCTGGTCCCCAATAACTCATTAAACACTATTTTTGAATGCCTATTATATGCCAGACACTGTTCTAGGCAAGTTCAGTGAAGAAAGCAGGCAAATATCTTCACCCTCCTTGAGCTTATATATTGGTGGGGTTGGGGAAGACCATAAATAAGGTAATTTAGTAAATAAATACTGTATCAAAGAATGATGGGTATTGTGAAGATAGATAAAGCAAAGCTATGAGGAATAGAAAACCCTAGATGATGGGGGTTATGATTTGATATAGATCAGGGAAGGTGTCATTGGAGAAGGTGGTATTTGAGTAGAGATTTGAGTTGTGTAAAGAGTCATGGGGAAATTGTTTCAGCAAAGGGAAGGTCATCTGGTAAGGCCTTACACGATGGAAGAATATCAAGGAGGTTAGTATAGTCAAAATGATGTAAGGAATGGGAGTTGTAAGAGTTGAGGTTGAAGCGGACCTGATGGAGGAGGTCCTTCTGAGCTAAGGATATGAATTTTATTATGGGTGAGATGGGAGGTCAACGTTTTCAATAAAGGAGTTACATAATGTTACTTATGTTTTAAAAGGATCATTCTGGCTGCTACTTAGAGGACAGACTATAAGGAAGTGAGAAGATGATTAAGATGGAATTATAGTAATCAAGGTAAAAGTCTATGGTGATTTTGACCAGGGAGTTAACAATGCACAAAAGAGAAGTGGTCAAATTCTGACACACATGGAAAGTAGTGTAAATTTGCTAATATATTGGTCATGTATGATATAAAGAAAGCTAGAAGTCAACAGATCACCAAATTTATTCCTTCAGACTAACTAAAAACTTTGTCCCCTTTAACAAGCATCTTTCCTTTACCCACCTCTCCCCTATTCCCTCAGCCTTTGGCAACCATTTTTCTATTCCTGAGATTGACTTTTTAAGATTCCACATGTAAGTGAGATGGTATAGTGTTTGTGTTTCTGTGCCTGACCTATTTCACTTAGCATAATGATCTCCAGTTCTGTCCATATGGTTACAAATGACAGCTTTTCATACTTTTGTGGTTTTATAGTGTTCCATATATACACCACATTTTCTTTATCCATTCATTAATTGATGAACACTTAGGTTGCGTCTATATCTTGGCTGCTAGGCAACTGTCAAAGGCTATAAAGCCTCAATTAGAGAAGAGGACTAAGATTTTTTTCTATGAGATGTACACATGGTGAATATAGTAAATAGTAATGTATTTTACATTGCAAAACCACTAAGACAGTAAATTTCAAATGTTCTCACTATAAAAATAAGCACTCAGTGATATATATGTGAATTAGTTTGATTTAATTATTCTACATTATATTCACAAATCATAATACCACCCATAATACATGTATAACCACAATTTATCAATTTAAATTAAAAATTAAAAAAAATGAAAAAAGAAATGAAGAATGACTGCAAGACTTTAAACCTGAACAACTGGAAGATTCAAATTGTTGGCATTTGAGATGGTGAACATAAGTAGAAGAGTGTAGAAGGTGGGAAGACATCAAGAGTTTGATAATTAATGGATTTGGGTTTGCCCATGTCTGAAAGCACTAGGAAAAAACAGGTAGCATCAGGTGGCTTTATTTGGATGGGTCACGGAGGAAAATAGATTGGCATATCCTCAGAATCACTGCAGATAGAGCTGGTTGGTAGGAGATTGGAGAAATGACCGACTGCAAGCTGAACTGCTCTTCCTATGTTTCTTCAATCTACTGCCTCCACCATCCCACACAGTTTTGTCTTGCTGATCAGTCCCTCATAATGTAGTTCATGGATTGATAAAATTTCAAAAGAGACACATAGTAAATATTTTAGGCTTTGTGTGCCAGTTGGTCTCTCTCATACGTGTAACTGAGCCTTTGTAATGCAAAAGCAATCACTGACAATCCATAAACAAATGAGCATTGCTGTGTTCTAATAAAGCTATATTTTCAAAACAGACCATGACCTGCTGAAACCCATGAGGTGTGATTTTTCATCCCCTGTTCTAGACCTGTGATAAGCTGCCCACCAAAACACAGGCCTCACATGACCACTCAACCTTATGACACATTCACACTTTAATTTCTAGATGAAATATTAGGTATCTCCGGTAGCTATACCTCACATACGGCTGGATAGTGTATAGTAAAGTTTTAGTGACAGAACTAATGATCTCATTGGTAATATTTTACCCTCTAAAGTGAATAATTCAGGTTAGAACTCAACAAAAATATTTTCATTTAAAATAGGGGGGAAAGGTGTCTAATAAACATTTTATTTTTTCCTAAATTGAGCCTCATTAAAAGAAATTATTGGCTACTGCTCTAGTACAATCTCTGTCCTCAAAACCAGTCAACATGTCTTTTGTCCTATCACCCAGCCACCATGGCTGTCTAAATCAGTTATAAGGTGTTAATGACTTCCATGTCCCAGAAAATTTACAATTGAAAGCCCACTTTTGAGGGTGTAGCATTAAATGGCCTGCATTTTCTGGGGTCAGAATAGGTTTTGTTGGTCTGTAAAACTTCTAGCTCCAAGTTATGGAATAGCTCACTCCAATGAGTGACCCTTGGAACTGGGTGGATCTCTGTCAGATGGACTGTTCAACAAGAAAATTTGATTAAATTTGTTTTTAATTAATTAGAAATACAAATATATTGTAAAGATACAGAGAAAAATATAATATAATGAAAACCTATGTGCCCACCACCCAGCTTAATAAATAAAATACAGATACATTCCAAGTCTTTTGTATACCTCTCCCTAATTTCATTTTCTTCCCTTCCTTTCCAGAGGCAACCTCTACCTTGAAGACGATTGTGTCCTTTCTTTATACTTTTACTGCATATGAACATATCCCTCCCTGAACAACATACAGTATTGCTTTACATCTTGTTTTTGTATTTGTATTTGTTTTCGTTTTTCTTTTTTGTAACTGGTTATTGAACCCAGGGGCACCTAACTACTAAGCCACATCACCAGTCCTTACTACTTTACTACTATTTACTACTTAAAATACAATTTTGTTTTTTATTTAGAGACAGGGTCTCACTGAGTTGCTTAGGGCCTTGCTAAGTTGCTGAGGCTGGCTTTGAACTTGGGATCCTCCGGCCTCAACCTCTCAAGCCACTGGGATTATAGGCCTATGCTGCCATACCTGGCACATCTTGTTAATTTTTATATCAACAATATAATATGGTAAATAAGTTTACAAGTTGAATTCGTAGTTGATGCATGTACTTCAAGTTCATTCATTTGCACTATGGTTATAGTCTTCCATTGTAAGAATGTACCTCGATTTTTTTTATCCATTATCTCATTGATAATTTCTTAGGTTTACACACATCCTTGTGCTGACAGGTTAAATGCTGCTTTTTCTTGCCAAGCTCCTTGAGTGATGTCCACGAAATCCTTTCTCTATGTAAGAATGGCACACATGGTAAGACAAAGCCCCTTCTTCAAGTCCCTAATGACCAAAACACTAAAAGTTTTCAGAATTGACTTGTCTCCTTATAAATGGTAAATATTTTTCTGCCTAAGCCAAAACAACCACACCAGAGAAGCTGGAATAACAAGGTAACATATACCTTTACTCTTGATTCTTAATTGAATATTTTGGAGTCAAAGAAAATATTCTTGTTTGGCCACAAACAAGAGTCAAAGAAAATATTCTTGTTTGGTCACACTCTTTCTGCCTGTCCTGAAGGCTCTTTATATCAGTGATAAAGGGAGACATGAGTAGTCAAGAATCAGGTTGCAATGCCATTCCATCAAATGTCACATGTGGTAAGGGACTTCCACATGGTGTAGTAAAATCTAGGCAGTCTCACAGGAAAAAATCAAAACCTAACTGAACAACTAGCCAACCACTGGATTTCCAAGTTGTTTCCCAGGCCTTTCCTGCTATTGATCTGTGGTAGAGCTGGACAAAAGAGGAGGACATATGCTATGAGAAACTTGACAATTTGGACACTAATATGGACCAGGATATTTTTTTCTTAGAAAATTTCTCAAAGAGTTTCTGGTTTTCACCATTTGTATGTGTCCCCTTTACAGGAATGTCCCTAGAGATTATCAATTAAATCAAGAAAAAGGTTCTGAAGCATCCATGACTATTACCACTTTAAATTATAATGGAGTTACTTTCTTTCTGTCTCCCCCACTATTCATTACATCCCAAAGAACCAATGTAACTCTGCTGTCTACAAATGACAGTCCTACATTATGGTTGATCCAGACAAACTATAGTTTATACTCTTAGTTTCTTACATTAAGTCAATTACCACTACCATATAATTTTTCTGTGATTTCCTTTAGGTATATAACCTGAAGCCTAGAATCAAATCGACCTTAATAATTTTCATGCCCCATTCTACACCTAAAATCTGTTACCCACTTTCTACACACTCAGTGATTTTTCAGGAAATTTTTGAATAAAATATAACAACATTTGGATGTTTCTAAATGACACTAAATCAAAGATGTTAATTAAAATAATTCAGACTAAGTGAAATAAAGCAGATGCAGAAACTCAAGGGTTGAATGTTTTCTCTCATATACAGAAGACCGAAAGAAATAAGGAATAAGAAGGAGGGAGATCATATGAAAATAGAAGGGAGAACGGTGGAGTAGAAGAAGGGGGAGGGAGGGAAGATAGGAAAAAGGAGGAACTGTGGATTGAAACTGACAAAATTATTCAATGTTCATGTATAAATATATCACAATGAATTCTACTTTTATATGCATCTATAATGCACCAACTTTAAAAAACAATAAACAAATAAAATGGAGACCAGTAGAGTAGAGGCAGGGGATCAGGGACAGAGAGGAGGGAAGAGAAAGGGAAAGTATTGGGGATTGAAATGGAGCATATAGACAAACAAGAACGTGAAGAGAGAGCTATACAGAATGGTAGAAAATCATTACCATCTGAACCTCAGATAGAGCATTAATCTCCAGAATAGATAAAAAACTCAAAAAACCCCACACAACCCAATCAATAAATGGGCAAAGGAACTGAACAGACACTTCACAGAAGAAATACAATTGGTCAACAGATATATGAAAAAATGTTCAACATCTCTAGCAATTAGAGAAATGCAAATCAAAACTATACTGAGATTCCATTTCACTCCAGCCAGAATGACAATTACCAAGAATACAAGCAACAATAAATGTTGGTGAGGATGTGGGGAGAAAGGTACACTCATACATTACTGGTGGCATTGCAAACTGGTGCAACCATTATGGAAAGCAGTATGGAGATTCCTCAGAAAACTTGGACTGGAACCACCATTTGACCAGCTATCCCACTCTTTGGCCTATACCCAAAGGACTTAAAATCAGCATACTACAGTGATGTGGCCACATCAATGTTTATAGCAGCTCAATTCACAATAACTAAGTTATAGAACCAAACTAGATACCATCAACAGATGACTAGAGAAAGAAAATGTGAAACATAATACAGGATGTGATATTACTCAGCCTTAAAGAAGAATGAAATTATGGCATTTGCTGGTAATTGGATGGACTATCATGCTAAGTGAAATAAGCCAATCCCCCAAAACCAAAGGCTAAATGTTCTCTGAGTCTACAGATGCTGACTCACAATATGCAGGGGTTAGGGGTGGGAGGGAGGAGGGGAGAAGGGGAGGTTCACTGCATTGGACAGGGCAGAGTAGGGGGCAGGGAGGAGGGATGGGAATGGGAAAGACAGTAGAATAAAACCAAATTAAGTTTCCTATGTTCATATATGAATACATGACCAGTGTAACTTCACATCATGTACAACCACAAGAATGGGAAGTTATACTCCATATATGTATGATATGTCAAAATATATTCTAGTATCATATATAACTAAAAAGAACAAATAAAAATAAAAAAGATATGGAGCAAATTAGGTTAATTTTTTCACAAAGAAATATACTTTGGTTATCATATAAATTTGTATTAATAAAATTCTTTTTGTTTGTTTCATATATTGAGGTCCTATTATTTAAGAGGGAAATTTAGTGAGAAAATTGCAAAACCATTAGGGGTAGTGAAGTAACCAGCTGAATTAAAAATTTTTTCACTACCATTATATATTGGATTTTTGTGTAGAATATAAGAAGAATAATCTGCTTAATATTAATAGTTAACATTTATTTAGCACTTCCTATAGCAGTCAGCATAGGTTGTTAATGCATTAACAAGTTGAAAGGAAAGTGAAACACACACAAGCAGCACAGAAACCAGGCAGAGAAATCCACAATTAAGAAGCTTTATTTGAGCCAGGCATGGTGGCGCATGCCTGTAATCTCAGTGGCTCAGGAGGCTGAGGCAGGAGGATCGCGAGTTCAAAGCCAGCCTCAGCAACTTAGCAAGGCCCTAAGCAACTCAGCGAGACCCTCTCTCTAAATAAAATACAAAATAGGGCTGAGACATGATGTGGCTCAGTGGCCAAGTGCCCCTGAGTTCAATCCCTGGTTCCAAAAAAAAAAAAAAAAAAAAAATAGAGAAAAAAAGCTTTATTTGTCAGCCAGGATCTGACAAAGGCCATCACTCCAAAGAATGTGAGTGATGCAGGCAGGGCTTAATTTTAGGGTATTTTATAGGGTAGATTTGCATAAGCTTGCATGAGCTATCACTGTGAAGCCTTGTGGTTGGCTGTTCCTCCTAAGAGCTGCCTGTGTAAAGCCTTTGGTGGGCTGTTAGGATGAACAAGGAGATATTTCAGTTATGTCTGTTAACAGGTGGTGAGGTAGGCGGGAGCTATCTGCTAACTTTTGTTTCCTCTGCAAGCACCTATCTAGGGCAGGAAAGTGAAACTTACTTTATAAAATGGAAGTAAGGATTTAAAATGGTTGTATAAATGTTAAACTTTGGACCTAACCCTTGGATAACAATAAGGCACCAAAGGCATAGGTTTACCTAAGCCAGCTCTCAGGGTGTTCTCTAATTTACACTGAAGAAAAAAAAGACCTCAAGCAAGTGACCTTAGAGTTAGAGAAGTACTCATGTTAGAAACAATATCACTAATATTTCGGCTTCTGAGAAGAGCCAAGATTTGAGTTTTTATAAAGACATGATGCCCCTGGGGAGCAAAGTCAATCAGGAAACAGACCCCTAACTGGGTTAGAATTTCATCAGTGCACAAGGCAACTGGAGTTGTGAAACTGAGGATCCCTAATGAACAGGGACAATAAATCCCTGGACAGACTGTCCAAATTCACAGGTTGAAGTCTAGAGGAAATTCCTACAGATAAATTCCGCAACCATGGTAGCAGTCTCTGAACCTCTCCTAATTTTGCAATACTTTTTTCCTGAAATATTTATAAGGTTTTGAGCAGGTAGGTGAGTAGAAGAGTTCTGTTTTGATATAAAATTTATAAAATGTCAGTTGAGTGTACCTGTGATCTAACTACTCATATTAACCCAATTTTATAAATTAGGAAACTAAAATGTATGGAACTATAAGAACTTGTCCATTCTCCAAGGACACAGAGACTGTGCCTATGTCCCTCTACATTTCCAGTACCTCACACAGTACTTGACACATAACTGATATTCAGGAAATAGTTGAATGAATGAATGAATGAATGAATGAGAAAGAATTTGATTCCTTTTACACTAGGCAAAAGACACTGAGCCTCACCCGTGTTGTGTCCTCATTCATCCAATCCCTCATCTTTCAGACTGGACCACCATCACTGTCTGAACTTTACCAAGGATTGGGGGTGGGGTGGCAATGGAAGGAAGGTGGTTGATTAGCCAATCAAATTCAAATTCTTTGTTCCCACATTTGCCTTTAAGAGCAAACAAAGTAATGCAATCCCGAAGAAGGCAGCTCTTGGGGAAAATGTTTTCCCACCATGTGCCCCATGTGTTTCCAAACAGTCTCCACAGACCCCATATTTTTTTTAATGCAATTTTCACTCCCCATCTAAACAAGGCAGTCTAAAAAGGGCACCATTCTGTATTAAGGATTTTGGTCTTGATTTTCAGCCATCAATGGAATTAACCACATTTTGGCCTTGGAGAGGTTGCATTCCTGATTCTCTCTGCCATCTCATTTATAAAGGCAGAGGAGGGAAGCAGGGTGCCAGGGAGAAGGCATCAGCTTGGCGTCTGTGGCATAACCACTCGGGAAATTCCATTCTCTGAAAATCCACATCTCCTTCCTGTAGGCCTTGTGGCTGGGGCCCACAACTGGGGACAGAGGCCACACAGCTGCTCTCCCTTTAGCCCCTTCCCCTACACTCATCAAGGACAGAAAGGTCTCGATGTCCAGACATCAAAGGTGACAGGAACTTTATTTTCTAAACTCTCATTCCCCAAAGACTTGAAGGGTAAGAGGGGCTTTTCTTAGTTCAGGTTAAATCCTGATGCATAGGCTCTTCTTTTGCCTTTCCAAGAAGGTGATTTTGAGACGTTAGGCTTAGAGCCACTTCCATTGTCAGGGTCTTCCACTAGGGCAGTAAATCTTTCTTAGCTTATGATATGCTTTCTAAAAATGAAATTCAGTATATTAAAGACAAAAAGTCTAGCTACACTGGATAAAGTATGGGAAGAGACCTAAAGAGGACAGATTTGTCTCCCTGTATCAGCTTCTGAGGACTCTCCATGAGTACTCCATGTGAACCCAAGAACACAATTCAAAGGGTACTGTACTTGACCATAACATCCAATGTGGAGAACTGTGAACCATGTTGGCTTAACTGGCCTCATTATCCCAGCCCTGTATTCAAAGCCAGGCACATAGGAAGTGCATCACAGTCATATATACAATGACTAGGAGGTACCAAAATTGTTAGAAGTTGATGTTCTTTACATGATTTCTCCTGTGAGTGTGTGTGTGTGTGTGTGTGTGTGTGCATGAGCATGCGCCTATGTATACATATTGAAAGGAAGAGGGACTCAAGGCACAGGGCTAGAGTGCATTGCTAATGAAATGAGAAGCTACGTCTGATGGAGAGCTTGCAACAGGGGCAGTGGTGAAGAGGAGCTGAATGGTGAATGGCTCAGCAGGCCGCTAGCTTCCGCAGATTTGCAGGCAAAGGTGATTCATTTGCTCATTCACTTGTTAGACAGTCACTGAGTTTCTGCCATCTGTCAAGCAAACTCCTGAGAGACAAAGATGACTAAAACACAGTCCTTGCTCTTAAGGGCCTTATGGTCTAGTGCAGGAGACAGATATGAAAACAAAGCAGTACCAGGAAATAGTGTAATGCTAGGTTCATTTAAAAACCATTTAGCTGGCTTATACTGCACTCTGTGGATGTCCTGATGCTGTAAGTTTCATCAAATCTATGGGCTTCTGCTCTTTAGGGAAGGGTATATACCAACAATTCAATGCTTAGTTTGACTGTCAGATTAGGTTTTGATTTTAGTCTATTGAAAACTTTTCAAGAAAAAAAAACCATGGGATCCAAGCTTAAAAAGTTCACAAAGTACATCTTAATTTTCACTAATTTCTCATAAAATTAGAATTTATGTTTATTATAAATATAGACCACACACTTATGACTTCATCATTAATAGAAATCACAGATGTTGCCAAGGCCTCATTAAGTTGCTGAGGCTGGCCTCTAACTTGTGATCCACCTGCCTCAGCCTCCTGAGTCACTGTGATTCCAGGCATGCTTTCTCAAAATAAAACATAAAAAGGGCTGGGAATGTGGCTCAGTGGTTTAGCACCCCTGGGTTCCATCCCTGGTACCAAAAAATAATAAAAGAAAGAAAATAGAAATCACAGATGTCTATATATCAGATTAATATTGCATCTGACATGCAGAAAATCCAGAATTTAAAGGAGTAAAGAGGACCAGTGGACCACCAAAAGCCTGTGATTAGAATGAGAGGCTTCAAAATCAGGTCACTGTTGTGACTAAAAACAAATAGCTAAGAACATGTATTACAGCAACAGGTGCTATCAATAAAGTCCTAAAAGACCAAAGGGGGACACCCTGAACATTGCTTTCCACAGATGTAGAGACTGTTCCAGACCAGCCACTCCATAGCACAGAACATTATGAATCCAGAAGAAGGAGCATGAAACAAAGGCATAGTCTCTCCAACTCCACTCCCCCCAGCCCCATATTTTATAAGAGGAGGGGAAGTGAAATTAAAACATAAACATTTCAATATTTATCCAAAGAGGCAGAATCTTTCAGTTAGCACAATGAATTATGTGTCTGCATTCACTCTCCCCTATCCAGCAAGGTCAAAATTTTGGGGTAGTTTAGTTCAATTCTAGAGAACATATTTACACATCTCAGGTGCAACTCGGCTGTAAGTGTTTTGTTGCTGATGTGGAAGTCAGTTCAGAGTCACAAAGAAGACAAGGGAAAAAGTCTCCAGTTCCATGAGTCTGTGGGGGTGTGAGATTGGTATTTAAGGAAAGGCTGCATTGAGGAGGGAACACTTGAACTGTACCTTGAAATATGAGTATATTCATTCTCTGGAGGTAGTCAGGCACTTCGTTTGCAATACCAACCTTCTTGGTTGAGAAATTAATAGTTAACCAGGTGAGATTTGAAGTGTACCAGGAAGAACCCCTAATGCCCCCCCCAAAATATCATCTAAAATATCAAGAAATATTGTTTTGGTCTGGAATGGTTTCTAGACCAGTGCTTCTCAGATGATGTGCTTGTGAATTGCTTGCAGATTTCATTAAATGGCAGATTCTGATTCAGTAGGTATGGGGCAGGACCTGACATTCTACATTTCTAATGAGCTCTCAGGGGATATTGCTGGTCCATGGACAACACTTTGGGTAGTAAGAGACTAGAGATCTTAATATATGTAGCTAATAAGAGCTAACATTTATTGTGTACTTATTTTGTGGCAGGCATTATAAAAAGCCCTTTGAACACTATCACCTCATTTAAGCGTCATCATCACCTTATGAGGAAACAGAAAGTTCAGTGATGAAATTCAGGTAATTTTAAGTAATCTGCCCAAGGTCATTGCTTTGATGAAATTGGGATGGAATACAAGCTGCCTCATATTGGACCCTAACTCTTAGCAACACACTATTGCCTCTCAGAATGGGTAACAATTTAAGATGACAATTTCAGTTATGTTTTTGTATTATTTTTTAAAAGAAAATGGACCATTTTTTAGCAGCCAGTATGTTTAGCAGATACAAATATAATTGATCTGTTTAGCAGGGCTGGGAAACTCTAAGCCCATTTGCTTATTCACCCCACTCATTTTCCATATCAGCTACTAAAGAACCACTTCAGACCACTGGGTTTCTAGGCTACTTAGTTTATAGCCTAGTGCTTTGAGATGTTATGAGTTACTCTATCTGACTAAATTAGTGGACAGCTCATTGAGAATGAACTCAGCATTTGGATGGAAGCTTAATCAGGAGGGGCACCAGGTTGGAAAATAAATGGATTCAAAAGGAAAGATGGGAGGTCCAAAAACACAGCTACATCTCTGCTCAGAGCTTGTTCCTTGTTCTATCTTGAGAATGTCTTCCCTGAAGTTTGTCTAGGTTTACTGATTTCTCTCCCTTTCCCCCCACCATTGGTTTGTACCCCTGTTCCTAAGAGCAGAAATGGCCACCTGATGGAGCAGGTTTTTAAAGCATCTCGTCTTATGATTTTAAGACTTTGCTCTGGGCAACCTGGAGTTCCTCCAGACACTTCATTCATACTACTAAGTGTAGTGAGGAGAGTGAGGAAGAGGAGAGAAGGGTTGCAGGAACTAGTGACTCAGGCATTGCAGAAGCAGAGAGCCTGAGAGTCTAAGAAGATGGAAGTTCCAGCTGTTGGTTTTTGTTCCTGTAAACTGTTTCCCACTGCTCACCTGCCCATGATCATCTCTCCTTTTATAGCCAGAGAAGCCTTTCTGTCCTGAGCCCCAACCAATTCTGGGAATAAACACTAGATAATGGCTTCATTAATGCATGTTCATGCACTGTATTTCATATGCATTTCAACTCTAGGATTGTCTCTGATAATGTTCTAGTTACTTCCATTTAGTTACTTGCTCAAATGTCACCTCCTCAGAGATTTCCCTGACCACCCTACTTAAAGAAGCACTCCCATATCCATTTTGTTTTATTAACAGCACTTCTCACTAACTAACCTTAAATTATATATTTATTGTATCTCCTCACTAAACTGTAAGCTCCTGCTCATTATTGCAGGAGCTTATTACTGTCTCTTATTGTTGCTTATTATTGTTTCTTAGAGTCTAAACCATTACCTGGGACATAATACCTGCTCAATAAATATTTGTTAAGTGAATAGATGGATGAATGAATCTATTTCTCATTTTACCACAGAATTACCTATTAGATCCGTGGAGTTTCTCTTTTCACACAGTGGTGTACAACAAGAGTTTGTATGCTCCCTTGAACATGGCGGTTCCTCAATAATTAGCTGAATGAAGGACAAATGACTATAGGAAGAAAAGCTTGGTGTAGACTAAAAACTTTGCTGTGTGCGAGGGCATTGTGGACATCCATCTCAGAAGGGTTGACTATCAAAACAGAAGAAAGAGCAGTGGAGTAGGCAAAGGGGAATGAAGGAAAGGGAGGAAGGATGGGATAGGGAAAGACAGTGGAATGAATCTGACCTAACTTTCCTATATACATATATGAATATACCACAGGGAATCTCACCACCATGTACATCCACAAGACACTAATTTAAAATAAATGATAACTAAATAGCAGAAAGATCAGTAGAGTAGAAAAAGGGAACAGGAGGAGGGAGGAAGGGAGGGAAAGGGGAAGTACTGGGGACTGAATTAGAGCAAATTATATTCCATGCTTATATAATTATGCCAAAATGAACCCTAATGTTATGTATAACTAAAAAGAATCAATAAAAAGAAAAAAAGAAAAAACACTAAAGCACTTTTAATATTCTAAATACGGAATTCCAGCTTTCAAAGTATTTACAAATTCTCAAAATGATAAAGGAAAATGTGAAAAAGAAAGACCATTCTCATGACACAAACTACAAAAAGGTCAGCATGGACTATAATGGTTGCAGGCAACACTAGACAGGCAGTCTGTAGAGGCACCTCTCACTAGAAAAATTCTGTGATTACAAACTCACACACATCCCATGGCATGTGATGGGCTGTCCAACATCTCTTTCCTAAGGAGTGCCTCTCACGAAAGAAAATGCTGCTCAAATTGTTTTCCCCATTGTAAAAAAAAAGCCATGGAAATTACCAAACCACAACGGAGCTGCAGTCAAAGCAGTCTTGAATGAGCATTAACAAGAAGAGGGTGACATGAAACAAAGGCAAATTTTCCTTCTCCCTCCCACCCCCATGCTGATCACATTCAATTTTTCCAGACAATGGCACCTATCCAGCGGGTGTTTATTTTATGCAAATCCACAGCAGCTTATAGGTAGAACTGACACAGCTAGGATCAGAAGGCAAATCTTGATGTTTGAATTGAGATTCTTTCCCCTGTGACTGTGAAGAATTTAAAGTACCACGTATATAATCTGAGCTGCAACTGTTAGTGTACAAACCTGTTTCCAGGTGAGCAGGATCAGGCTTTGATTTTTAAAATCACTGTTTAAAATATACAAATAATATCTCCTCATTGGAAAAAATAAATATGATATAAATAAGCCAGGTCATAAAAATGATCAATAGCCCAATTGATACTGTTAATATATTAATATTCTAGACCATTCTCTAATCATGTATATGGCCATACTTTTCGAAAGTAGGATTTATAATGTACTTTTTTTACTTAGAAATATATTACAAAGATTCTTCCTCTTCAAGACATGTAGGTCTATAATATAAACGGACTGTTTCCAATTTTTCACTATATAAACATAGATATGGTGAACATACTTCAATCAAACATGTAATTTATTTAGGATAAATATGCAAAAGTGGGATTGCAGGGTCAAGAGGAATATACATTTTAATGTTTTTGATATTACCTCTTATGTGTGATAGCATTTTGTATTATCTTACTATAATACTAATGATTATTACTGTGATTATATGAGCAGTAAATACTTATTGATCTTACTACATGCCAAACACTGTCTGAAATGTTCTTTATATATTACCCCATTTAATCCTCATCACAATTCTCTGTGAAAGGTACTATGATGCCCATTTTATAGACAGGAAAAGTAATGTAGAGATATGTTAAGCAACTAATTAAAGTTACACAGCAAGCAAGTGGAACATTCCAGAATAGAACTCAGAGAAACAGTACACTATAATCTTAATTACTACATCACCTTTGTAAATGTGATAAAAGACAATCAACCTTAAGTTTATAATGTCTAGCTTCAATTACAGTTATTACCTTGTGTTTTCCAAATTTGTCCTCTCCCAGACATCCTCATCTTTTGTTCATGAAACAAGTACTTCCCCAGGAAGTGTGCCACTAATTTCTTAGCCTGAGAAAAACAAAATACCAAATGTAAAACT
Organism: Glaucomys volans; assembly: GCA_020662805.1. Classification (NCBI taxonomy): domain Eukaryota; kingdom Metazoa; phylum Chordata; class Mammalia; order Rodentia; family Sciuridae; genus Glaucomys; species Glaucomys volans. The sequence continues at coordinate 41,629 of JAJEJO010047384.1, forward strand.
TAATTTTTTAAAACAAGAGTGCAATTGAAAATCATGTTACAGGGAATTCAGTGCTGCTCTTTGGGTGCCAGTTGCAACTGCTGGTAACAATTCAATGGAAAACCATTCTTCTTTGGACAGTGCTTTTCATATTTACCCAAAAATTCCCCATGGCACCAATTTTTGCCTGAATCTCTCAGCTAATTTTTCACTCATTTTTAATTGCAAATGCTTGCAAGCCAGTGTCACTGGGGGCATACTAGGGTTGAGGTGACCCCATTTCCTGGAGCTTCTACCCCTAAGGGTAATGACTGCCTATGAGTTCTACTTTCCCTTCCACTTTTGTCATTGAAACAGCTTGAACTGCAGTTCTGTTCAAAAATCAGAGGGACTAAGCATGCTTGATCTGGATTAGCATCTTAATCTCACAAATACAAGCCATGTGATATTGAGTAAGTTACTTAACCTCTCGATGGCTTACTCACCTCATTTTTTTTTTTTTTTATTCTTTTATTTACTTATTGATTCATTGAACACAAATGGAGTACAGCTATTGTTTCACTGTTTGTACACAAGGTAGAGTCACACCATCTGTGCATTCATGCATGTACACAGGGCAATGGTATCTGTCACACATTCTGTTATTAATTTTACCCCCCACCCACCCCCACCCCTCCCTTCCCTCTATGCTAGCTATCTTTCCTCCATTCTTGCCATCTTTCCCCCCCACATTAGGCATCATCATTCATATATCAGAGAGACCATTTGGCTTTTGGATTTTTGGGATTGGCTGATCTCACTTAGCATAAGAGTTTCCAACATCATCCATTTACCTACAAATACCATAATTTTATTCTTCTTTATGGCTGAGTAATATTCCATTGTGTATATATACCACAGTTTCTTTATCCATTCATCTACTGAAGGGCATCTAGGTTGATTCCATAATCTAGCTATTGTGAATTGAGCCGCTATGAACATTGATGTGGCTGCATCACTGAGGCAATCTGATTTTAAGTCCTTTGGGTATAAGCCAAGGAGTGGGATAGCAGGGTCAAATGGTGGATCCATTCCAAGTTTTCTAAGGAATCTCCACACTGCTTTCCAGAGTGGCTGCACCAACTTGCACTCCCACCAGCAATGTATGAGTGTACCCTTTTCCCCACATCCTCGCCAACACCTGTTGTTGCCTGTATTCTTAATAAAAGACATTCTAATTGGGGTAAGATGAAATCTTAAGGTGGTTTTGATTTGCATTTCTCTTATAACGAGTGATGTTGAACATTTTTTCATAAATCTGTTGATTGCTTGTAGATCTTCCTCTGTAAAGTGTCTGTTCATTTCCTTGGCCCATTTATTGATTGGGTTATT
>JAJEJO010047384.1:47978-69455 GCA_020662805.1 Glaucomys volans
GCTATGAACATTGATGTGGCTGCATCACTGAGGCAATCTGATTTTAAGTCCTTTGGGTATAAGCCAAGGAGTGGGATAGCAGGGTCAAATGGTGGATCCATTCCAAGTTTTCTAAGGAATCTCCACACTGCTTTCCAGAGTGGCTGCACCAACTTGCACTCCCACCAGCAATGTATGAGTGTACCCTTTTCCCCACATCCTCGCCAACACCTGTTGTTGCCTGTGTTCTTGATGAAAGACATTCTAATTGGGGTAAGATGAAATCTTAAGGTGGTTTTGATTTGCATTTCTCTTATAACGAGTGATGTTGAACATTTTTTCATAAATCTGTTGATTGCTTGTAGATCTTCCTCTGTAAAGTGTCTGTTCATTTCCTTGGCCCATTTATTGATTGGGTTATTGGTGTTCGTGGTGTAAAGATTTTTGAGTACTTGGTAGATTCTGGAGATTAGTGCTCTGTCCGAAGTGTGTGTGGCAAAGATTTTCTCCCACTCTGAAGGCTCTCTCTTCACATTGCTGATTGTTTCCTTTGCTGAGAAAAAGCTTTTTAGTTTGACTCTATCCCAATCATTGATTCGTGCTTTTATTTCTTGCGCTTTGGGAGTCATGTTAAGGAAATCTGGTCCTAGGCCAACATGATGAAGATTTGGACCTATTTTCTCTTCTATTAGGTGCAGAGTCTCTGGTCTGATTTCTAGGTCCTTGATCCACTTTGAGTTGAGTTTTGTACAGGGTGAGAGATATGGGTTTAGTTTCATTTTGCTGCATATGGATTTCCAGTTTTCCCAGCACCATTTGTTGAAGAGGCTGTCTTTTCTCCATTGCATGTTTTTGCCTCCTTTGTCAAGTATGAGATACCTGTACTTATTTGGGTTTGTCTCTGTGTCCTCTATTCTGTACCATTGATCTACCTGCCTATTTTGGTACCAATACCATGCTGTTTTTGTCACTATTGCTCTGCTAACTAATTCACCAGTAATTTTTGTCAGATAAAATGAGAAAATGCGTTGAAAACATATGGAATTTGAGCATTTAGCATTAGATTCATGATAACTATTTTTCAAGAGCACAGATTTTGGAGTCACAATTTCTAGATTCAAATCTTGGTCCTGACCTTTTTAGTTGTGTCATCTTGGGCAATTTACTTATCCTCTTTGTACCATAATTCCCTTATCTAAAAGGCGAGGTGCCTATGTCCAGGGTTTGTATTAAGATTCTGTGAGTTAACGTAAAGTGCTTGCAAGAGTGACTGACACAATAAAGTTGGATATTATGATTGTTGTTGCTATTATTATTATCATTAAAGCACTGTAGGCCTAAAGAGACATAAAATGTTGGTGATCTGGGCATAGTGGTGCATGCCTATAATCCCAGCAGCTCAGAAGGTTGAGGCAGGAGGATCACGAGTTCAAAGCCAGCCTCAGTAACTTAGTGAGGCCCTAAGCAAGTCAGTGAGACCCTGTCTCTAAATAAAATATAAAAAGGGCTGGGGATGTGGCTCAGTTGTTAAGCACCCTGGGTTCAATCCTCAGTACCCAACAAAAATGTTGGTAAGGATATGGGGAAACTGGGGCATTCATACATTTCAATGGGAATACAAAATGGTATAGTCATTGTGGAAAAACAGAACAGTTGTTGGCTCATCAATAATTTAAACAGAATTAACATATGACCCAGTAATTCTGCTTCTAGGTATATGTACCCCAAATTTAAAATGGGTATTCAAACAAAACTTCCACACAAATGGTCACAAAATCATTATTCACAATAGGTGGACACAACTCCTATTTCCACCAATTGAAGAATGGAGAAATAAAATGTGTTATATTTGAACAATGAGGTTTTTGTTCCATAAATAGGAATGAAATATTGATACATGCAACAACATGGATACGTGGTGAAAACACTATGTTAAATAAAGAAGCCAGTCAATAATATGTTTCATTATTCTATTTATGTGAAATGTTCCGATGAGGTAAATCCATAGAGACAGCAAGTAGATTAGTGGTTTCCTGGATCTGGAGCAGGAATGGGAGGACAAGAATAGGGAATGACTGCTGATGTTTATGCAGTTTATTTTTGGGGTGATGATAATATTTAAAAATTTGACTGCAGTAATGCTTGCACAACTCTCTATGTATTAGAAAGATTGGATTGTATACTTAAGATGGATGAATTTTATGGTAAATAAATCTCAATAGATTTGTTTTTAGAGGCTGTATAGGTGAGAAAGTTAAGTTCCTCTCACAGCACTTTGCCATCAATTCTGCTCAAATGAGATAGGATCTTTTTGTGGTCCAAACAAGATGATCAGATCAAAGATTAGTCTGAGCTTGGGGCAGTGACACATGCCTATAATCCCAGCTACTCAGGAGGCTGAGGCAAGAGAATCACAAGTTTGAGGCTAGCCTCAGCAACTTAGACCCTATCTAGAAAATAAGAAGGGTTGGGGATGTAGCTGAGTGGTATAATGCCACTGCATTGAATCCCCAGTATTAAAAAAAAAAGTTTAGTCCCTTCCTTAAGCAGTGTTAACCAATTAACCAGATTATACCATGGATTTCTGGGATCTTTGAAATTAAGTCATTTGTTTTGAATATTACTATAGTCATGAGGATGCTCACTGGTCCTGTGGTCTGCCATATTCAGGATAGTTTCATGCTGTTAATGAACCATGATGAAGAACAAGAAACTTGTCTATCTTATTTTCCATTGTATCCACAATGCCTGTCTGGCATGTCACAGATGCTCGAAAATAAATGATGAATGAATAAGTTGATAGTTTGAATAGACAAAGCTACATGGGTTGTGACAAGACTGTAATCAGAAAACATTTAATTCTAGCCTCATCTCCACTACTTACTAGATTTGCAATATCCAGCAAGTCAATTAAATTATCTCAATCTCAATTTCCTGTAAAAACAATGATAATAGCACCTTCTTCATAGGCAATAAACTTTGAGGTAATACTACACACTGTGATAACTTAATAGATGTTAGTTTCTTTCCTTTTCCTTAGAGAATCCCTGGGGCACCAGAGGGTTCACTACTGACAAATAGCTTTATGTTAAGTCTTGGGGTGGCAAGAGACATGAGCATTGACACTTTCCTAAGAACTTTATGTAATGTGATAGCTATTTTCAATCATGGAAGCTGGCAATGAAATTTGAGCCCATAAAATGCCAGAATTGGGAGGGATCTTTGTAAGAGATCCTCTAGTCCAAGCACTATATTTGGTAGAGAATCCTCAAATGCCACAACATCAGTGGGCCATTTGAAGACTGGTTAATAAAGACAAATAAGCAAAGAAATAACTGGCAGTGTGGATGGTAGACATCTGGGTGACTATCAGTGATAAATTCCCGGAGCATTTCATTGTCCTTACACCTTAAAAAGTCCCCTGTAATGTTTGACAGCTTAATCACCATATGTGTGAGGGTGAGCCATATACAGGGTGAGGCAAATGTTCCTATCCAAGACAGAGCCACTTGAGGAACAGGTGTTGATCTTCGCCCTTCTAAATATATTATGCAAAAAAATACGCAACAGGAAAAAGCAATTAGCACACCTACAGGGTCCTGCTTACACTTAAATTTAAGGACCAAGTTTTAATTTATTCTTTAAATTTTGAGCCTTGTTTTCATATGAAGAAACTATCTGAGTTTGGTTCCCTTGGGCCTCTTGAAAGGTTCTATACAACTAAAAACACTGCCTTCATTTATTAAGGTCCTGAACTGGGAAACAAACTGTGAGCTAATTAAGTAAATAGTTGACTCATCTGGAAAATAAAGGATAATTAATTTGCTAACTAAATTCTCATAGTTTATAATGCCAGATTTAACAGACGTGTCTTTTGCATGGAGAAGGTGTATGTCATGGATTCTGTCTCTCTAGTATAAAATGCACAGAAGCATCAAGGGTGATATTGGAAACCTAAGAAGAAAAACAACACTGGGAGGCAGTAGAACCTGGTGGTTAATATCACAATGTTAAGATCAAAGCCTTGGCTTATGTAGGAAGTCATCTAACATTCCATCAACACACACATAAAATCACACATTCCAGACATGCAGAAATGCCCGATATTTAAAGTTTGAATATATAGTTAATTTGACAGCAAGAAATGAAATACACCAGAAACAAAGAAATATCCCAAATTGCAATTATGATTTGAAGACTAGTGGCTCAAAGAGACAAATAGATGAGATGTAGTTCATAAGACCTCAAATTTTAATGCTTAAGAGAGGATAGCATTGAGAATTGCAAGTTCTGGGTATGGCATAGAGTTAGAACTGGTATACCTATGTAAAGTGAGAAATTGAAAAGGGTATCTCCTTTGAAAGAAATCTAATCATTGGCCTAGGAACAGCAATAATATGGTCTCTGCTCCAAGGCATAGGTGAAAATGAAATCAACCTGAAAAATCAATGCCCCTAGATGATGTCACATAACATAAGACAACAAAGAAAACGTAACTAGAAAAATAAAAATAAAATATTAATAGTTATAATAAATATAAATGGCTTAAAAAACTTATTTAATTAGAGACACTTGGATTAGATATGCTCCATTATATGTTGCCTATCAAGATAGATAAAAGCTGGGCACAGTGGTACACACTTGTAATCCCAGTGACTCAGGAGGCTAAGGCAGGAGGATCATGAGTTCAAAGCTAGCCTCAGTAATTTATGTGATGTGTCAATGTTGGTCCATCAATTGTGATAAACATACTAGTGTATCAGAGGTTGATGTTGTGGATTCTGTGTGTATTGGGAGGAAAGAAGTATCTGGAAACTTTGTACTTTCCACTCAGTTTTTCCATGAGCCTAAAACTGCTCTAAAAGTAAACTCTATGCACACACACACACACTGAACCCACCAACTGAAGACTAAATGTTCCTTTAAAGCACATGCAGAAAACATTTACTCACTTTCTAATGATATAAATAACTTATTCGCTAACTCAGATACTAGCTTCAAATACTGGAAGATTATTTCCTAAATATTTTGTGTAACTTAAATGCTATAGTTATAGGTACAATGCATTTAAACTTCAATTTATATTATCAATATTTTATTTGTCATTTTTTTGCAGTGCTGAGGATTGAACCCAAGTGCACTCTGCCACAGCACTTCACCCCCAGCCCCTCTTTTTTATGTTGAGACACAGTGTTTCTAAGTGGCTGAGGCTGACCTCAAACTTGTCATCCTCCTGTCTCAGCTTTCTGAAGTCTAGAGAATTAACAAAACAATAAATCAAGTCCTATTATGTAGCATTTACAATACTCTACCCATGGCCAGTTTTTATAAGCTGCCAACATGATATCACTGGGAAAAGATGCACAGTAGCACACCATTATATAGCATTTACTCTTTTCAGATACAATAGATATGTATAACATCAAGAGCATAAATAATAGTAAAATGTATTAAGTTAAGGAGTGGTGGGGTTTGAATGCTCAGTAACTTTGTTTCTAATATAATTTATTTAATATTAATTTTACATAGTTTAATTTTTTATAATGGTTATTTTTTTTAACAACCAGGAAGAAAATTTTCTGAAAATAATTGGCTTTCACTAGCAGGTAAGAGTTGACTCCAGCATACCACTGATAAATCCAAAGAACACAGAAGAAAAGAAATATTAAAGGTGAAATCAGAAATTAATAAAATAGAAAATTGACATACTATAGAGATTATTAGTAAAACTAAAAGTTCATTCTTTGAAAAAGTCAAATATTTGATACAACCAATGGAAAAAAAAGAAAAGGTACAAACAATATTAGGACAAATATATATATGCAATAAAATGAGACAAATATATATATATATAAAGTTTTAAGACTACTATGTATGATAATTATATTTGTTGATTAGAAGGGATTAATACTGTCCTGCAAAAAATTATAGGGGTGTACCAGTTATTAAACCCAGGGATGCTTAACCACTGAGCCACATCCCCAGCATTTTTGTATTTTATTTAGAGACAGCGTTGGGCTGACTTGCTTAGGGCCTTGCTAAGCTGCTGAGGCTGGCCTTGAACTCATGATCCTCCTACCTCAGCCTCCTGAGTTGCTGAGATTATAGGCATGCACCACCATGCCCAGGTTTCTTAGAAAAATTTAATTGAAAAAAATCTACTCAAGAAGAAATAAAAAATGTGAGTATGCCAATGATCATTAAAGAAATTGAATTCACAGTTTTAAGTATTACTCCAAAGGGAGAGAGAGAAAGGATCTGTCACAGCAGTTTTTGTAAGTGAGTTTTTTTGTTTTTTGGGTTTTTTTTCTTTTTTGTACCAGAGATGGAACCCTGAGGGCTTTGAACTCCTGATCCTCCTGCCTCAGCCTCCAGAGCTGCTGGAATTATATGCTTGTGCCACTGCGTCTGGCTATAGGTGAGTTTTTACCTCGTTCTGAAGGACTTTGTAATGTCATCTTTTATAAACTATTCAGTGCAATAATGAGTAACTATTTGGAGGGGCTCATCTAATTTAGTTAACTGATATTGCCTTGATGCTGAAATTGAACAAAACGGTAAAAAGAGTATAGGTTGGAAAGGAAAAACAAAATCCTTAATTGTTGCATTTGTGGGTCCTGGGGACTTTCACGATGGGAGGTTAAGGACCCGGAGTCACGAGCCAGACACGGGGAGTCAGATAAACATGACCAGGAGTGACTGGCTGAGGACTAGTTTATTGTGGAAGCTGCATAACCTTTTATTTGTTTAAGAGCCAACAAAATCCCCGCACTACCTCGCACCACCCCAATCATAGTTCTTGTTGTGGATTTATGTGTTCTCCAATCAGTGTAAGTTTCTATTTCTCAAAACCGTCAAGTTTCCAGCTCCTCAGTATGACCCACACTTAATGAATCTAAAAATTCCATTGTGTAAATACACAATGAACACCTTCATAACCAAATTTATCCAGGAATACAAGAATGATTCAAAATTAGGAAGTCTATCAGATCAGTGCCTTATTACTTTTGTTGAGCATTGGCCATTGCAGTTATGATATTGGATGGACATCTGTACTACAGCAGATTAATGTGGCCTCAACTACATAGTTCGTGGACATCAATTTAGACAATGTGTTCTTTTCTATGCCATTCAGAAAAGAGTGTCTGAAACAGTCATATCTGTGTGAAATGGAAAAAACAGGCATTCATAATTTTGCCCCAGTTCTATTCTAACTCTTCTGCTCTGTCATAATACAATTTGGACAGATCTAGCCATCTGCCCATTTCAGGACATCACATAAAATTGTGGACATCGTGTTGATTAGTCACGATGGAAAAAGGTGGCTTAATATGCTTGAGGAGTTGGCAAAACATGCATATGCTGCATGGACTGAAAGAAATCCCAGGCTGGGTGTAGTGGTGCATGTCTGTGATTGTGAGTTCAAGGCCAGCCTCAGCAACTTAGTGAGGTCCTGAGCAACTAAGCACAACCCTGTCTCTAAATAAAATATAAAATGGCTGGAGCTATGGCTCAGGATATGCCAGTATATCATTTGCATAGCAAAAAATTCCTTGCAACTCCTTGTATTCTTTACCACAAAGAAGGAAGAACAGCACCAAACAGACCTCCTTGGGTTCTAGAGGCAACACATTCCAGGTGACAGAGAATGCTGTTAATCTTAAGTTGAACTAGGGAAAAACATAGGGCTCTGTAGAAGATTGAAACTATGATTCAAGTAGTCCTTCTGTGCAAGGTATGTAATTTGAAAGACCCTATGTCATGCAGGGGGAAACGGGGAAAGAGACAGTGTGAGATTAATGACAAATTCCAGCAGGAAAACCACAATGCAGGTCTCGGAGGTTCCCAGGCAAGACCCTGCCATCTGCAGTGGAGAAACATCTCTGGACATGCTGCTGGAGCTGCAAGAGATACAGTATTTAACTATGGGATATCAAGTAATAAGTATCTAAAATGTTATATTATGAACTGAGTTCTGTCACCAAGTCATACAGTCATTAAGGCTTAGTCTATCATAATATAGAAACCATACACTGGAGTTGAGATATAACAGGACCACAAGATACCATTAAACTGCATGGCTGGGTAAATCAGAGTTGCCCCACCATGTGATTCACTAGGGTTGCACTAAGACTCCTCCCTCAGTTGGAATGATTATATAGAATATAGGTAGGGTAAAAGTACCTAAATAATGGGTAGATCACAATATATACAACACCTCTATGCAGACTATTATAAAACTTTATTGAAGGACATAAAAAAAGACCTAAAAATACTGAGATAAACCTTGACAGTTCTCTCAAGACTCATCCATAAATATAAGTCAATGCTCAACAAATCCCAACAGTATTGGGGTTGACAAAGTTATTCTAAAATTTGTATTGAAAGACAAAAGTCCAAAATCAGCCTAGAAAAATATCTATAATATCAAAGAAGAACTTGCTTGCCAATAAACATAGATTTATACAAACCATGGTAATTTAAATAACATAGTATTTGTACAAGAATAGTCAAATAGATCAAAGGAACAGAAAACAAAACCCAGTAATAGATTCATGTACTTAATGGAATGTGGGGTATGATACAACTAGCTTCACAGATTATAGAGAAAAGACTGTTCAGTAAATCAGAATGAAATATTGGATTTACATAAGGAAAACATTAACTAGACTCCCATCTTTCACCACATGGGAAAGAAAATACTAGTTATATTAAAAACTTACATATGAAAAATAAAATGCAAAATTATTAAAAGAAAAAATCATATCGATATTGTTGTAACATCAGAATTTCTAAAATATAATAAAACAAAAACACAAATCAAGGAAACTGGCAAATTGGACAATCTGAAATTTAAAACCACTCACACAAAATAAAAAGTCAACCAGAAAAGGTATTTAAAATACATGGGATAAAAAAAAGAATTAGTGATTTAAGCAGCTTTGTGTTGCTTTGACCAAACTAACTGGAAAGAACAACTTAGGAAGAAAAACGTTTTATTTTGACTCATGATTTCAGAGTTTTAGTCCACAGCCAGTCAACTCCATAGCTCTGAGCCTGAGATGAGGCAAAACATCATGGCGGAAGGACATGGTGGAGGGAAGCAGCTCAGGACATGGCAATCAAGAAACAGAGAACAGGAGCTCGGGTTGTGGCTCAGTAGTAGAGTGTTTGCCTGGCATGTGTGAGGTACTGGGTTTGATCCTCAGCACCACATATAAATAAATAAATAAACAAACAAACAAATAAATAAAATAAAGGTCCATTGACAAATAAAAAAATATTTTAAAAAATGAAGCAGAGAACACTCTGCTAGGGTATTCTTTAGCAGGGATAAAGTGAAAACCTCAAAAGCACTCTCCCCAGGGACTTATCTCCTCCTGCCAGACCCTACTTTCCTACATTAATCCACTGATAATGTTACAATTCTCCTTATCTAATCATTTCATCTTTGAACATAATTGTACTGTCTCACACATGAGCTTTTGGAGGACACTTCATATCTAAACCAAAATAATTAGTATCCATAATATGTAAAGAAATTCTGATGAATAATAAAAATACAAGCATATTAACAGAAAAAAATGGGCAAAGTTTATGAATAAGAAGTTCACTTGAGGAGAAACCTGATTGGCGAAAAGAAGGAGGAGGAGGAAAACATTTTTTTAAATGAGGTATTATTTGACAACAATCACATGTATATGAGGTGATACACACTTTGAAAATACATTTAAGAAAAAATTGGCAGTTATATTTGGATTTTGTAAAGTGCATTCCTGAATATTAGCCAGTCTATTGCCTCTGGCCCTCAATATCTCTTTCATCTTCTTTATTTTTTAATTTAAATTTTTATTTTTAACTGACAAATAATAATTGTATATATTTATGGGATACAATATGATGTGATAATATATATTTATGTTGTGTAATGATTATATCAAGCTAACCACCACATCCATTACCTCAGGTACTTATCTTTTTTTCATATTCAGAACATTTAAGAACTATTCTTTTAGCAACCTACAAACATACGTTATTATTTAACTATGGTCACCATGATGTGCAATATATCTTGAAAACCTTTCTGCCTAACCAAAATTTTGTGCCCCTTGACCAACATATCCCCATTCCCCACTCATCTAGATTCGGGTGACCACCATTCTAGTCTCTACTTTTTTAAGTTCAATGTTTTTAGAGTCTACATATAAATAAGATCAGATAGTTTTTGTCTTTCTGTGCCTGAATTATTTTACTAAGTATAACATATTCCAGGTTCATCCATTCTGTCATAAATGACAAAATTTCCTTTTCTAAGGCTGTATAGTATGTATATTCATCTGTTCATGGATACTTAGTTTCATTTCATATCTTGGAAATTGTGAATAATACTGCAACTGACATGAAAGTGCAAATGTCTCCTCAACATAGTGATTTCATCTATTTTCTAGCAGTAGACTTGCTGGATCATATGGTTATTTTATTTTTAGTTTTTTGAGGTACTTCCCTACTGCTCTCCATAATGGGTGTACTAATTTACACTCTCACAGTGTACACGTGTTCCTTTTACTCCACATATTCTCTAAACTTTTGTCTTTTTGATAAGACTCATTCTAACTGGAATGAAGTGATATCTCATTGTAATTTTAGTCTCCATTTCCCTAATGATTAGTGATACTGAACTTTTTTCATAATTGGTTGGATATTTGTTTGTGTTCTTTTGAGAAATATCTACACAAATATTTGCTTCCACTCTGTGGACTGTCTCTTCATTCTAATTGTTTCCTTTTCTATGCAGAAGATTTTTAGTTTGATGCAACTGTATTTCTCTATTTTTGCTTCCATTGACTGTGCTTTTGGCTGGTATTTTAAAAATCACTACCCAGGGCAAAGTCATGGAGTTTCCCCGGATTTTCTTGTTGTTGTTTTGTCATTTCAGAGCTCAAATGTAAGTTTTTTGCTATTTTGACTTGATATTTGTCTATAATATGAGATTCCTTTTTCTCCACATATTCTCTAAACTGCAATTGACATGAAAAAGGCCCAATTTTTTTCTGCATGTGGATACCCCATTTTCCAAACACTGTTTATTAAAGAGACTGTTCTTCCATTTACCAGCAAATGCCATAATTTCATTCTTCTCTATAGCTGAGTAATATTCCATTGTGCATATATACTACATTTTCTTTATCCAGTCATCTGTTGAAGGGCACATTTACCAGTAAATGGATGGAACTGGAGACTATCATGTTAAGCGAAATAAACCAGTACCCACAAACCAAAGGCAGAATGTTTTCTCTGATATGCAGATGCTAACACAATAAGGGGGGAGGGAAGAAAAGAAGTTCATTGGATTAGACAAAGGGAAATGAAGGGAAGGGAGGGGAGATGGGAATAGGAAAGACAATGGAATGAATGGGACATAACTTTCCTATGCCCATATATGAATACACGACATGTGTAATGCCACATCATGTACAACCACAAGAATGGGAAGTTATATGTATGTATAATGTGTCAAAATACACTCTACTGTAATGTGCATTTAAAAAGAACAAATAAAAAAAACTGTCCTTTCTCCATTTTGTGCTCTTGGCACTTTTGTCAAAAATCAATTGAGCATTATTAACATGTGGGTTAATTTCTGGTTCTCTACCTTGTTCCATTATTGATGCATCTATTTTTAAGACACAGAGGAATCTTAAATACATACTACTAAGTGAAAGAAGGCAAACTAGAAAGGCTATATACTGTATGATTCCGAATACATGTATTTCTAGAAAAGGCAAAACTAGAGAAAGAATAAAAAGGTCAGTGGTTGCCAGGGGTTGGAGGCAGGGAAGGTTGAATAGGTGGAGTACCTCATTATACATTTGTCCAAACCCTTGGGGTATGCAACACCAAAAGTGAACCATAGTGTAAGGTATGCACTTCTGGTGATCATGATATAAAAAAGTAGGGTCATCAGTTTTAACAAATGTATCACTTTGGTGGCAGATATACACCAAGGCAGGCTGTGCATATGAAGGAGCAAAGGATTTATGAGATATCTCTGTCCTTTCCAATCAATGTTGCTGTGAACCTAAAGCTACTCTATTAAATAAAGTCTAGTTTAATTTTTTTTAAAAAAATACAGACCAAAAATGTGAGCTTTGAAGTCAGATAGGCTTAGACTTCCATCTCTGCCAAATAAAAGTTATATTACCTTGGGCACATTGCTTAACTTTTGGAATCTCAGTGTTCTTATTTTGTAAATGAAGAAACCTCACAGGGTTGCCTTGAGAAATACATAATGAGCATCTCAGTGCAGTGCCTGAAACAGAGTGTAATCATAGCTGTTGTTATTATCAGAGACTCATGGTGCTGAATGGGTTTTCTAATTGTTCAGGGACCTAGAACTACAACCTCTGCCAGTTGCTTAATCCAGTATCTAGTTTTACATACAATTAAATGTTTTCTACTTATGGCAATAAAGCTTGTTTACTCTAATTTGGCCAATTGTAAAACTCAAGAACAAGTTTATCATCCTCATATTAGTACTTCAAGACACTGAGTAGGAATCAAAAACCTGACTTCTAGCCACAGTTCCATGACAATGTAACTGGATGCCCTTGAGCATTTTGTTTCCTTGCCCCCTGTAAGAGGCAAGAAATAATTCCTACCCCACCTTGCAGGGTTGTTTTAAGGAGAGCAGAAAGTAATGTGCCTGGTTATGGTTTGAAATTTTAAAGAGCTGATTAATAGTTACTTGAAGAAATGTATTAAGTTATTTCTTAACCCTCTCCATTCAAGCTTAATTAGTCTCTAACTCTCTCTATATACATTCATTCCACAGACCTGAATTGAGGGTCATGTCAAGTCTTTTCTTAGGTCCTAGAAGAACAAAGATTAATAGGTCCCTGCCACCAAGAAGCTTAAAGTTTAAGGGAAAGACAAACATGAAAAATCAATTTTTTATAATGTGATAAATGTTTTAGGATATAAATTATATAAAAATTATATATTATCTATATAAACGCAGATGAATAATGGGTTTATAAAACCTTATGGAAGACTTCACAGAGAAGATGGTATCAGTTCTGAACTCTGAAGGATGAATAGCAAATATCATGATGGAGAAGACATTTTAGGCTGAAGGAACCGCATAAGTAAATTCACAGAGAAATTAAAGCACAGAGCATGTAAGGTGAGGATGATAAGTATGATGAAATGTGGAAAGTGGAAAAAATGAATTATATTTGAAAAATATTGACTTTAAGATGCCTATGGAACATCTCTTTGGACATTATTAATACATGGGAACTTACATGGAGAGCTTGGGAGTTATCATTATTTAAGTATTAACTACATATGTTGAGGGGGAGATAGTGAATAATATTCATGTTTCTTGTTAGGGTAACTGGGTAGATGGTGGTGCCCTCATTGAAGTAAAAATCATAAAGGAGGGCAGGTACCACAGTGGGACATACCTGTAATCCCAGTGACTTGGGAGGCTGAAGTAGGAGAATTGCAAATTTGAGGCCAGTTTCAGCACCTCAGCAAGGCCCTAAGCAACTTAGTGAGACCTTGTCTCAAAACAAAAAATCAAAAGGGCTAGGGATGCGGCTCAGTGGTTAAGTGTCCTTGGGTTCAATTCTTGGTACAAAAACAAAAAAAAAACATAAAGTGGATGAACAGAGGAATTAGGAGATCCTATAGTCCTTTAGATATGTTGCTTTCAAGATGCCCATGGGACATCCAAATGAGGATGGTCAGTAGGTAACGAATGCAGAGTTGTAATATTTTAGAATGAAATTTGAACAAAGATAGTACAGAAATTGTGCTAAAGTAATGAAATTGAGTAAAATTGGCCAAGGACAGTGTGAAAATAAGATTACATACAGGAAAGATCCATGGTGAATACTGACTTTTTTTTTTTTTTGGTGCTAGGGATGAAACCCAGGACCTCATACAATACATACTAGGAGGGGCTGGTCATCTATCCTAAATGCTGAAGACTGAGAGATTAACAAAAATAAGGTCTAACAAGTACCCATTAGATATTTATTGGATACTTAGTTTTCACTTATTTTCTTAATTCAAAGGATTCTGAAAATATCGAACTTGAAAGCTCAGAAAAGCACTAGTAGTCAGCACTTTGTTTTCCACCAATCTGGTATGGCCCTTCCCTTACAAGGCCTTCCAAGTTCACCAGTTACTCTGTGATCTAACAGCTTGGTTTCCCCCTTGTCCCTGAACTTCCCAGACAAGAAAATCAACTGGATACTTATTGAAACACTTGTAATCAATTTCAGCAAAGTAAAATAATAAAAATTTTAAAAACTTAGTTTCTAATGGAACTGACCATCCAGGCCTCCCCAGGGTGCAGAGGTTTATGTGCTGTGCCTGGACTATGTTAAGAAAATTAAAACTGGATTTGTAACAAAGGGTCTAAAGTGTCAAATCACTAAAAGCAGAAAATTCCCCTTGCAACCCAGATGCCAACTCTCACACTGGTTTATGATGAGAGAAAGTGAAGATTTACAATATGCTTTCCATAAAGTACTGACAGCCACTCAGCTAGGACCTCAGGGGGCCAGCTCAGAGGTTCTACCTCATTACCAAGGGAGCAAGAGCAAAGGGAGAGAGTGCTTAGGAGAAAAAGCTTAGGCTTTTTCTTTAAGAGGAAGGACCACCTTTCACACCTGGACTTCTTGAGCTCTGTCACTCAGGCTTTTTCCATATTTATAACAGAATCAAAGCAAGAAGTAAGTTGGCCCTTCAAATTCAAGGAAGAGTTATGTATTGTGTGCAAATGAATTGCTTATAATCACTCTTCTGGCATCTTTAGAAGTCATCCAAGCTGGGACAAACTTGGCTATGCATCAGTAAGAAGCAATCTCAAGATTTTAGTAGCTTATAATAAGTATCTATTTCTTGCTCATACCACATGTACAACATAGGTTGGCAGGAGGGTACTTTGGGGTATGGTTCTAGTCATAGTGATCTTAATTGTCCTCACTCTGGTATCTCAGTTAATTAAAGAGTCACATGGGATGTTGACAGTCAACACAATATATGGAGAAGGCAGAGTGGCAAAGAAAAGCACTGAATCTTCAAATTTCTTTAGATATGACACATTCCATTTTTGTTCTTATTTCATTTCCTAAAGCAAGTCATATGTCTGAACTTGATTTTTTGAACCAGAAATTGAACCCAGGGACACTTAACCACCGAGCCACATCCCACATCCTCAGCCCTTTGTATATTTTATTTTGAGATAGGGTCTTGGTAAGTAGCTTAGATCCTCACTAAGTTGCTGAGGCTGAATTTGAGGTCGTGATTCTCCTGCCTCCTCCTCCCAAGTTGCTGGGATTACAGGTGTGTGCCACCACACCCAGCACTGAACTTGATTTTAAAAGAGTAAATATAATTCTTCTGTAGGTAGAGACTGTAGGAACTGACATCAACTGAGTTTACAATAATCTATCAAGAATAAACCATTATAAATGTGTATTGAACCTCAACTAGATTATATAACAGGTACTCTGAACATGAATGTCAATGTAGCTTTCATAAAAATATCCAATGTAACCTACTGGCTACTGTGCTTCGAATTCTAACATTCAAAATTTATTCCATGATGCTTAAAACATTGCACTATCTGAAGTCACTAGCTACCAAAAAGCAAATGCTCAGGATGTGACAGTACATTAATGACATGAAATTAATATAATATTCAGATTAGTTATCTTATAGTGCGCTATTATTACTGGAAACAGGGATTATAGCCCTGAGACATTTCATTTAGTACCTATGATATGCCAGGCACTATGCAGGTTCTTTCACATACTATATCATATTTTCTCCCCTTACCTATTCCAATGTAAAGATCATGCAAAAGGTCCTGAGTTGACATAATCTCTGAGATTGGGGCCTTTGGCAGACCCTTTTTCTCAGCTCCAAATGGGATTCTGAGCTTTACCTACCTCCTTTTCCTGTGACATGATGTACCCCATCTACAGCTACTGGAAGACTGAACTACTATTGATGATACTCTTGTTTTCTGCAGTAGGAGAATGCTGACAAACTGAACAAAATCCATGCAACCCAATAGGAGAAAAGGACAAGGAGTCGTAGAAAGAGTTGGGTCTATGGAATCTGCTGAAACCACTCTTCAACTAATGTTTTGAGAACACTGAGGCTCAAGCCCAGACCCATACAACTACATTTTCAGTGTGTGCTAGAATTCGGTAACCACATCTCTGCAGCAGGCCTGGTACAGATCAACAAAAGTAAAGGGAAGGAGACTGTGGTAGGGACACTCAACCAGACTCACATCTTCAGTGGAGGTAATTGGGGGTGGTGAATCTGACATCCACTGTGGCAAGGAGTAGCATTGTATAGTAGTGATGATTTCAAACTATCCACACACCCTAAAGGGTGATTGTAACCCTAGGAGGGAGGTGAAGTTTAAGATCATTTCTATCTCTTTGAGATGGATAGCAGTCTGACCTATTTCCAGAGATCTCTCACCTCAGTGTGGGTTCTATCTTTCTTGTCACATTTGCATCAATGGTTTCTACCTATGTTATGGGGAGTTTCCTACACCATCAACTGATTGATGGTGGGAGCCAAGAAAATGGAGTGGTTTCCCCAACTTATCTTCCTGGCAAGATCTCAGCAATCTAAAAGAAGTGAGTTGTGACTTTGTCTGCCATTAGATTTCTGAACATGTTCATGACATATAATGGATCATGGGGGACAACCAGTTAGGGAGGAGTCAGAAGAAATGATGACCATTGATCACCAATGTGGTTGCACTTTAAATATCTAGCCTCTTCTTCAATCTCTGAGACCAGACCACACTCAGTCAAATGTCTCAAGCAGTCTCCACACCACTCTTACATCACACACCTAATATTGTGCTTTCTTTCCAGTTTGCAGTTGATTTGAATCCTCTTTTCACTAGTAGACCTAGCTTTGGCTTATTCCCTATATAAGAGGGCCTGTGAAAACAAGCTTTGTACTATTAGTATCAGAAGGCCCATGTAGGAGAGTTAAAATGGGGACAAGGGTATGGCAGGATACCTCACCCTTTCTTATTTTATTTTACTTTATTTTATTTTTGTTCTTTTTTGATATACATGATAGTAGAGTATATTTTGATAACTTATACATACACGGAATATAACTTCCCATACTTGTGGTTGTACATGATGTGGAGTTTCACTGGTCATGTATTCATATATGAACCTAGGAAAGTTATGTCTGATTCATTCTACTGTCTTTCCTACCCCAAACTCCCCTCCCTTCCATTCATCCCCCTATTTTAAAATCCATTTTCCCAAGTTTGTGGAACACTGCATTTAAAAATTTTGATTGACATATTTGAACATATTTATGATGCACAATGTGATGTTTTGATTCATGTATACATTGTGTAATGATTCCATCAGGGTAATTAGCATATTAATCACCTTAAACTTTTACTATTTGTCTATGGTAAGTACATTCAAAATTCTCACTTCCGTCTATTTTAAAATATATATGCATTATAGTTAAGTATATTTATTCTATAGTGTATTATAGTACCAGAAATTATGCTGCCCATCTACTTGTAACTTTGCACCCACTGAAAAACCTCTCCCCATCCCCCCTTACACTTTCCAGACTTGGGTAACCACTAATTTACTTTATGATTTTTCCAGTTTGTTTAAGAAATTATAGTGAACGCAGAGGAAGATACATCATTTAGGTTTCCCCTAGAGAGGTCAATTAAGGGAGGGCAGCAGCAGGACACCAGATACTTGGAGTGAGGGTGCCGAAGGTTCCCTGTAAGGCAGGAGAAATATGCCCAAGGAAGAAATTCCAGCAGGTTTGGGCTACGTCATAGCTCTATTTGAAGCTAACACTTTCTTAATCTGCATCTAGACTAGGGTGGTGTTTTTGTGGATGAGGAAGTGAACCAACCTGAGTTCCCAGAGTCATCTCCAGGGAGCTGGAGAAGTTTCTTTCAGAAGACATCTGTCATGGGATTGGATCTCCTAAAAATCAAAGGGAGATCGGTAAAGGAAAGGGACCAAGTGATGGGAGGTGGGGAGAGAGGGGGAAAGTGCTGGGGACTGATATTGGCCACATTTTAGCATTATATAATGTACATGTATGAATATGTAACAACAAATCCCATAATTATGTACAACCATAATGCACCAATTTTAAAACATGGGAAAAAAAAGACACCTGTCAGTGGAGTTTGACCTGTCAATGAATAAGCCTTCTACCAATAGATACTGGCACCCTTGCATAATTATGTGTTCTATTGAATTATAAATCCTCCAGAGGGGATTACATTGGCTCATTTTTAGTTTTGTCTACAAAATAGTAGAAAACTCAGCGAGAAAATGACAATTAGAAGCCATAAAATATAGATACTGGCACCTCCTCAAAAAACAAACAAAAAAGCTATATGGATTATACAGTTAATAAAAATGAACTGGAGAATTTATCTCCAAAATGGTGACATCAACGAGGTATACTCAACAAATCCCTTTCATGACATATATACATTCATTTATCCATTTATACATTCATTCAACATGTATTTAGTGAGCACCAACTATATTCCAGGCACTGTATATTGTGCTATGGAGAAAAGAATAGATAAAATAGATTTGACCCCCACAGTTATGGAGTTTAAACTCCAACATAAATTTGTTACAGACATTAACAAGCACAATAAGTTGAAACATCATCACAAATTGGAGTGGTGTGAACAAAATAAGACTATAATTGAGAGTAAAAGAGGGGAGTTCACTTTAGGCAGGGATGATCAAGGAAGGTATCTTTGGGGAGGTGATATTGAGACTGAAATAATGAAGGACCCAGCATGATAAGCTGCAAGATATTTACGTGGTCTTAAAGTGTCTCCCCATAGATTGCAAATAAGTTGTTGAGGTCAAAGTAGCAAGTTTATAACAGAGAAACCAGATAACCCTTTAACCAGGTGATCAAAACTAGTATCATCAACAAGGAGCAGATGAATCCCTCCCTATGTGACGTGTTGAGATGAACCCAATCTCCTTGTATAGTATTCTGATATAATCTGAATTTAATAATGAGAGAATATCAAACAAACACAAATGAGGAACATTTTATTTTAAAAATGGGATGTATATGTCTGTGTAGGCTGTCATAACACAATACCACAAACTGGGTGACTTAAAAAATAGACACTTGTTTCTAAGAATTCTGGAGGTTGGAAGTTCAAGATCAAAATACTCTTATAATTGATTCCTGCCAAGACCATTTTTCTTGAGCCACAGATGGCCAACTTCTTGCTGCATCCTCACATGGCCTTTCCTCTGTTCTCATGCAAATAGTAAGAGATCTCTAAGTTTTTGTTCTTATAAGGACACCGGTGTGATGAGTTTGGGTTCTCACCTTTACAACCAAATTTAACCTTAACTACCCTCTCCAAAGCCCTATTTCCAAATACAGTCACATTGAGAGTCAGGGCTATACTACATAGATTTTGGGGAAGGAAACATAATTCAGTCTATAATGATAGGACTGTATTTTTCAAAATTACCAATGTCATAAAAGACAAAGAAAGGCTGAGGAACTATTTCAAAGTAAGGAAGGCTAAAGAAGGGGACATAGCAATGAATCAGTATGTGCTTACTGAATCTTCTACTAAAGGGGGAAATGCTATAAAGGATATTTTGAGGTCAATGGATAAATTTAAGTGTAGATAGCAGAGTGAATAAAACAATTGCAATGGTGGAAAATTCTATGATTGATTACTGTGGTTATGTAGGAGACAATTTCTATGCCTCAGAAATGCAGGCTTGAGTATTTGGAGATAAAGGGTTATGGTGTGTGCAACTTATTCTCTAACGATTTTAAAATTTATATACAAAAAAGCCTGTGATAAAACACATGGGTTGGGCTCCTGGAGAGATCTGGGCCAGAGTGGAGGGAGTCGCCAAATAGAACGGGGAGTTTAGGCCCTTTGGCGCTATTTTACAGCTTCCCTGGCAGAGAGAGACAATCTTTGGCTGCCTGAATCCTCAGAGCTGAGCTCAGGTCTTCCGGCGGGGCCACAGCACTGTGGCTCCTGGTGAGATCTGGCCTGGAGCAGAGGGAGTCGCCAGCTCCAGCAGGGAGTTTAGGCCCTTCGGCGCTATTTTGCAGCTTCCCTGGCAGAGAGTGACCACCTGCCACAGACTGAGTCCCCAGCGAGGAGTTCAGGCCTGCCTGGGCTCTCAAGCCCTGTGTCTCCATCACTGAGCACAGTTCTGTGCCCCCACCCCAACTTGGTCTAGTCCCCAGGTCCACACCCTGGACCGGGGTCTAGCACCTTGCTGTATCTGATTGTCTATCAACACCAGGCTGCCTCGGCCCAGAAGCACTGATCATTCCCAACCTGGAGGTAGTGGGACAGCAGCTTTCTTGGGTCACCGCTTGATCAAGCACCTCTCAAACATCAGGTGAGTTACTGGAAATCTGCAGAGACACTTTAAGTCTTTACAGGGAAATTGCAATCCCTCTGATTTGCACTACTAGAGGGGAAGATACACGAGCAACATGAGAAAACACGGGAAGAAAGTGTCCCAAACAAACCTAGATGATATATCAAGAGAACCCAAAGACAGCATGGTAGAAGGAATGACAGAAAGGGAGTTCAGAATGTTCATAATTAAAATGATCCGAGAAGAGAATGATGTGATGAGAGAGCAGATTCAGGCTATGAATAATCAGCTAATAGAGCAATTGCAGGAAGCAAAAAATCATTTCAACAAAGAGATAGAAGTTCTGAGAAAAAAACAAACAGAAATCCTTGAAGGAAACAACAAACCAAGTTAAAAACTCAATAGAAAGCATAATTAACAGAATAGATCACTTGGAAGACAGAACCACAGACAATGAAAACAAAATATTTAATCTTGAAAACAAAGTCAAACAAACAGAGAAGATGGTTAGGAATCATGAACGAAACCTCCAAGAAATATGGTACATCATGAAAAGACCAAATTTAAGAGTTATTAGGATTGCGGAAGGCACAGAGATACAAACTGAGGGTATGAATAATCTGTTCAATGAAATAATATCAGAAAATTTCCCAAATATATGAATGAGATGGAAAATCAATTACAAGAGGCTTACAGGACACCAAACGCACAGAATTACAACAGATCCACACCAAGGCACATTATAATGAAAATACCTAACATACAAAACAAAGATAGAATTTTAAAGGCAGTGAGAGAAAAGCATCAGATTACCTACGGGGGGAAACCAATATGGATATCAGAGGATTTCTCAGCCCAGACCCTAAAAGCAAGAAGGGCCTGGAACAACATATTTCAAACTCTGAAAGAAAATGGATGCCAACCAAGAATCTTATACCCAGCAAAACTTACCTTCAGATTTGATGATGAAATAAAATCCTTCCATGATAAACAAAAGCTTAAAGAATTCACAAAGAGAAAGCCTGCCCTACAGAACATTCTCAACAAA
>JAJEJO010047384.1:74455-128761 GCA_020662805.1 Glaucomys volans
GGATAAAGAAGGACATTTCATACTGCTTAAAGGAAGCATAAATCAGCAAGACATAACAATCATAAATATTTATGCACCAAACAATGGTGCATCCACGTACATCAATCAGATCCTTCTCAATTTCAGGAATCAAATAGACCAAAACACAATGATACTGGGGGACTTTAACACTCCTCTCTCACCGTTGGACAGATCTTCCAAGCAAAAATTGAACAAAGAAACCATAGGACTCAATGACACAATTGCTAATTTGGACTTAACAGACATATATAGAATATTCCATCCATCAAAATGCGAATACACTTTCTTCTCAGCAGCTCATGGGTCCTTCTCTAAAATAGACCATATATTATGCCACAAAGCTACTATTAGCAAATACAAAAACATAGAGATACCACCTTGTATACTATCAGATCATAATGGAATGAAATTAGATATCAATGAGAAAGTTAAAAACAGAAACTACTCCAAGACCTGGAGATTAAATAATATGCTATTGAATGATACATGGATAACAGAAGACATTAGGGGGAAAATTAAAAGATTCTTAGAGATCAATGAGAACAAAGATACAATATATCAAAATTTCGGGGATACTATGAAAGCAGTGCTAAGAGGAAAATTCATTGCATGGAGTGCATTCAATAAAAGAATGAAAAGTCAACAAATCAATGACCTCACATTACAGCTCAAAGCCCTAGAAAAAGAGGAACAGATCATCACCAAAAGTAGTAGAAGACAGGAAATAATCAAAATCAGAGCTGAAATCAATGAAATTGAAACAAAAGAAACAATTCAAAAAATTGACAAAACAAAAAGTTGGTTCTTTGAAAAAATAAACAAAATTGATAAACCCTTAGCCACACTAATGAAGAGAAGGAGAGAGAAATTCCAAATTACTAAAATTCGTGATGGGAATGGAAATATTACAACAGACACAATTGAAATACAAAACATAATAGGAAGTTACTTTGAAAATTTATACTCCAACAAAATAGAAAACCTGGAGGACATCAACAGGTTCCTAGAGGCATATGAGCCACCCAAACAGAATCTGGAGGACATACACAACTTAAATAGATCAATTTCAAGCAAGGAAATACAAGAAGTCATCAAAAGCCTACCAACAAAGAAAAGTCCGGGACCAGATGGATTCACAGCCGAGTTCTACAAGACCTTCAAAGAAGAGCTCATTCCAATACTCCTCAAAGTATTTCATGAAATAGAGGAGGAGGGAACCCTTCCCAACTCATTCTATGAAGCTAATATCACCCTGATACCAAAACCAGAGAAGGACACATCAAGGAAAGAAAATTTCAGACCCATATCTCTAATGAACATAGATGCAAAAATTCTTAACAAAATTTTAGCAAATCGCATCCAAAAGCATATTGAAAAGATAGTGCACCATGATCAAGTGGGTTTCATCCCAGGGATGCAAGGTTGGTTCAATATCCACAAATCAATAAATGTAATTCACCACATCAACAGACTTAAAGCCAAGAACCACATGATTATTTCAATAGATGCAGAGAAAGCATTTGATAAAATACAGCACTCATTCATGCTCAAAACACTAGAAAAAATAGGGATACTGGGGACATTCCTTAACATTGTAAAGTCTATCTATGCTAAGCCCACAGCTAACATCATTCTAAATGGAGAAAAATTGAAAGCATTCCCCCTGAGAACTGGAACAAGGCAAGGATGCCCTCTTTCACCACTAGTATTCAACATTGTTCTTGAAACTGTAGCCAGAGCAATTAGACAGACCAAAGAAATTAGAAGAATATGAATAGGAAAAGAAGAGCTCAAACTATCCCTATTTGCTGATGACATGATTCTCTATTTAGAAGACCCTGAAAATTCCACCAGAAAACTTTTGGAACTCATAAATGAATTCAGTAAAGTAGCAGGATATAAAACTAATGCTCATAAATCTAATGCATTTTTATTCATAAGTGATGCATCCTCTGAGAGAGAAATTAGGAAAACTACCCTGTTCACGATAACCCCCCCAAAAAATAAAATACTTAGGAATCAATCTAACAAAAGAAGTGAAAGACCTCTACAGTGGGAATTACAGAACACTAAAGAAAGAAGTTAAAGAGAATCTGAGAAGATGGAAAGATCTCCCATGTTCTTGGATAGGCAGAATTAATATTGTCAAAAGGGCCATACTTCCAAAAGTGCTATACAAATTCAATGCAATTCCAACTAAAATCCCAATGACGGACCTCATAGAAATAGAGCAAGCAATCATGAAATTCATTTGGAGGAATAAGAGACCTAGAATAGCTAAAGCAATCCTTTGCAGGGGATATCACAATACCAGACCTTCAACTATACTACAGAGCAATAGTAACAAAAACAGCATGGTATTGGCACCAAAATAGACAGGGAGATCAATGGTACAGAATAGAGGACACAGAGACAAACCCACATAAATATAGGTATCTCATACTTGACAAAGGAGTAAGTTTTCAATGTGTAAATCTGGAGGCCATATTCAGATCATAGCAGAGGTATATTTGTGATACAACTAGGTACGCCTTCTTTCCTGTAGAGCAACTAAGGAAATTTGATAGTGTCTGGGGCTATAAGGAGAGGTTGAGTTGAGTGGGGCAGGGCAGAGCTAAAACCACTTTTTTCATTTAACTTATGTATAAAATAGCATATATTAGTAGGGTTCCATGTGATAGGCTAAACGTTATGTCCCAAAATATTTATGCTTCTAGTTTTCTGAAACGTGCAGTACATTATTGTTACCTATAGTAACCCCACAATTCAATAGCACATAAGAGTTTTTTGACCCTGTCATTTGGTACCCAATGATCAATTTTTCCCCATCCCTCAAATCCACAATCTTCCAAGATTTCAGTAACCACCATTCTACCCTCAACTTCTATGAGATCAACTTTTTTAGATTCCACATGTGACTGAGATCATGTGGTATTTGACTTTCGATGCCTGACTTATTTAACTTAACATGTCCAGCTCCATCTATGTTGCAGGCAATGACAGGATCTTATTATTTTTATTAGTGGATAGTATGTAATTGTGTATATGTACCACATTTTAAAAAAATTTAGTTGTAGATGGACATAATACCTTTATTTTATTTATTTGTATGTGGTGCTGAGGATCAAACCCAGTGCCTCACACATGCTAGGTGAGCACTCTGCCACTGAGCTACAGCCCCAGTCCCATGTACCACATTTTTAAATCCATTCTTCAGTTGATAGACACTTAAGATGTTTCCATTTCGTAGCTATTGTGAAAATAGTACTGCAGTGACCATGGAAGTCCAGATTTCTCTTTGACATGCTAATTTCATTTCCTGTGCATATATACCTAGTATTAGGATGACTGTTTCATATGGTAGTTCTATATTTAATTTGGGGATGGGGGAAACCTCTAATGTTTTCCACTATGGTATACTCATTTACATTCCCACCAACAGTATTCAAGTATTCCGTCTTCTTGACATCCTTGCCAGCACTTGCTATCTTTAGTGGTTTTGACAAGAACCATTGTCACTAGAGTGAGGTGATATCTCATTGTGGTTTTGATTTGCATTTACCTGATGATTAGAGATGAGAAATATTTTCTCATTATAACCATTGGCCATTTGTATGCCTTCTTTTGAGAACTGTCAATTTACACACATTGCCCATTTTTAAATCAAGTTGTTTATTGCTATTGAGTTTTTGGAGTTCCTATGTATTCTGCATATCAACCCCTTCTCAGATGTATAGTTTGCAAAGATTTTCTCCTATAGAAATTCTATAGGCTGTCTCTGCATTCTGTTTATGGTTTCCTTTGTTGTACAGAAACTTTGGTTTGACATATTAACAGTTTTTCTATTTTTACTTTTGTTTCCTCTGCTTTTGGGGGTCTTTTCTAAAATGCCATTGCCCATTTCAATGTTCCAAAGCATTTCTCCTGTGTTATCTTCCAGTAGTTTCATAGTATAGGGCCTTACATTTAAGTCTTTAATCCATTTTGAGTTGATTTTTGTAACTGGGCAGATTCGGTGTGTTTACATTCTTCTGGATATTCATATCCAATTTTCCCATCACCTTTCATCCAAAAGACTGTATTTTCTCCAGTATGTGTTCTTAGCACAACTGTATTTTCTCCAGTATGTGTTCTTAGCACCTTTGTTGAAAATCAGATGACTGGGGAGTGATATTGGCCAAATTACATTGTTACATTGTGTGCATGTATAAATATGTAACAACGAATTCAGTCAATAGGTACAAATGTAATGCACCAATAAAAATTAGGAAATGAAAATCAGATGACTAAAGATGTGTGAGGTTCTAGGTTCTCTGTTATTTTCCATTGGCCTGTTTGTCTGTTTTTATACCAATGCCTTGCTGTTTTGATTACTATGACTTTGTAGTATATTTTGAAGTCAGGTAGCGTAATGCCTCCTGCTTTGTTAATTTTGTTCAAGATGGCTTTGGCTATTCAGAGTTGTGTTTTCATAAAAATTTAGGGGTTTATTTTTCCAGTTCTGTGAAGAATGTAATTGTTATTTTGATAGGAATTGCATTAAATCTATGCATTCCTCTGGGTAATATTTTAACAATATTGATTCTTCCAATATATGAACACAAGATATCTTTCTGGTTTGTGTGTGTGTGTGTGTGTGTGTCCTCCTCAATTTCTTTTATCAATGTTTTGAAGGACTCGAATCAAGATTCATAACTGTTAGCTTTTTTATCTGTTAACTTTTGGAATTCAAATTTTTATTGAGAAAATTATAGGTTTGCAAGCAGTTATAAATAAGATGGAGAGATTCTATGTATTATTTACCCAGTTTTCCCCAAGGTGTCAAATTATAATATAGTATCATGATCAGAACATTGATATTGATGTTATTCACCAATATTATTTCTCTGTCCCTTATTTGTGTGTGTTTATGTGTGTATTAACTTGTATACAACTTTAGCCACATATAGGGGTTGTGTCTATCACCATAGCCAAGATACTTAATGGTTTTAATATCACAAGAATCTATTTGTTACCCATTTACAATCACATGCATATGCTCTTTTTCATTTGTTATATCAAAAATACTATATAAATGGAATCATATAGTATGTACCTTTTGAGATTCACTTTTTTTTCATGAAGTATGTATCAATAGCCTATCCCTTTATACTGTTGAGTAGTATTCCATTGTTTGGATATTTCACAGTTGCTTAATAATTCACCCATTTAAAGGCTCTGGGATGACTGCAGTTTGGAGCTATTAAGGACAAAGCTGAGCAGGGCACAATAGCACACACCTATAATCCCATTGGCTGGTGAGGTTGAGGCAGGAGGATTGCAAGTTCAAAGCCAGCCTCAGCAACCTCAAAGTGCTAAGCAATTCAGTGAAACCTTGTCCCTAAATAAAATACAAAAATACTGTCATCCTCACAATGTGACTCAGAGGTCGAGTCCCCCACTCCCCCCAACCCAAGAAAAGAGCAAAGTTGCCATAAACATGCATGCACAACTTTTTGTGTCAATATAAGTTTTCATTTCTCAGGGATAAAAACCCAATAGTTCAATTTTTCTTCATATGGTAATAGCATGTTTGCTGTTGTAAGAAACTGATGAAATGTTTTCCAGAGTGGCTGTACTATTGTACCTTCTCACCAGAAAAATATGAATGATCTGGTTTACTCAACATCCTTACCAGTATTTGTTTTTTCACTACTCTTTATTTTACTCATATTTGTAGATTTTTTTAAAAATTACAGCATTATAATTATATGTAGTAATTGAGTTCATTTTGTCAAAATCATACATGCGCCTGTAAACCCAGTGGTTTGGGGGGATGAGACAGGAGGATTGTGAGTTCAAGGCCAGCCTCAGCAAGTCAGCCAGACCCTAAGCAATTCAGGGAGATCCTGTCTCGAAATAAAATACAAAAAAGGGCTGGAGATATGACTCAGTGGTTAAGCACCCTTGGGTACAATCTCTGGTACAAAAAAATCATACATGCAAGGAATTTGATTTCAATCCCCATTCCCTCTTCTCTTCTCTTCCTCCCTCCCCTATTCTCCCTCCTCTACTTTACTGTTTATCATTAAACTCCTGTATTTATTTATTTTTGATCATACTTCCTATGTATGCATAAAGGTGAAATTCACTGTGGCACATTTATATATGTTTCTAACATGATTCTGTTAGATTCATTCCATATTTCTTCCCCTTTCCCTTCCTCTCTCCCTCCTTCTTGTTCTGCCTCTCCTCCTCTAATCTATCTTATATCTTTATAATATCTGATCCCCTCCTCAACCACCTTCTTTCCCTTATTATTCTTTACCTTCCACATACTAGAGGAAGCATTCAACCCTTGATTTTCTGAGTCTGGCTTATTTCACTTAGCACGATTTTCTGCATTACCATTCATTACCAACAAAAGACATTATTTCATTGTTCTTTATTGCTGAGTAGAACTCCCTTGTGTATCTATACCACATTTTATTGATCCTTTCCTGTATTGATGGTCATCAGGTTGTGTCCATAATTTAGCTATATGAATGGTGCTGCTATAAACAATGATGTGGGTGTATCAGTATAGTATGATAATTTTAGAACTTTTACATAAATACTGAGGAGTAGGATGGCTGGGTTATTGGTGGGTCTATTCTAATTTTTTGAGGAAATCTCCACACTCTTTTCCAGAGTGGTTGGAATAATTTGCAGTTCCACCAATGTATGAGTACATCTCCCCCTGCCGCATCTTTGCCAATTATTATTATTATTTGTATTCTTGATAGTTTTACCATTATGATTGGAGTGAGATGAGATCTTAGTGTAGTTTTGATATACATTTTTCTGATCGCTAGAGGTGTTGAACATGTTCTCATATAATTTTTGGCCATTTGTGTTCTTTTGAGAAATGTCTTTTTAATTCTTTTGCCCATTGATTGGGTTATTTGGTTTTTGTGTTTGGCATTGCAATTTTTGAGTTCTTTATGTATTCTGGATATTAATTCCCTGCCAGAGAAGTAGCTGGCAAAGACTTTCTCCCATTCGGTAGAATCTCTCTCCACCCCCTTATCATTTCCATTGCTGTGCAGAAGCTTTTTAATTTGGTGCCATCCCACATATTGATTCTTGATTTTATTTCTTGAATTTTATGGATCCTATTGTTCCAGGAAGTCAGTGCCTGCACCTATATGGTGGAGTGTTGACCCCATGTTTTATTCTAGCAGTTGCCAAGTTTCTAGTCAAATATCTAAGTCTTTGATCCATTTTGATTTGACTTTTGTGCTGTATGAAAGATAAGGATCTAATTTCATTCTTCTCCATATGGATATCCAGGCTTCCTAGCACCACTTGTTAAAACACAGTCTTTTCTCATATGTGTAACATATGTATTTGGCACCTTTATCAAGTATTGCATGGTTGTAAGCATGTGGGTTTGTCTCTGTGTCTTCTATTCTGTTCCATTGGTCTTCACATCTTTTTTGATGCCAATACCATGTGGTTTTTGCTACTATAGCACTGTAGTATAATTTGAGATCAGATATTGTGATGCTTCCTGCATCACTTTTTTTGTTCAGGTTTGCTTTGGCTCTGAGTCTTTTATTCTTCTAAATGAATTTAGGAGTGAAATTTTTATTTTTGTGAAGAAAGTCATTGCATTGAATTGTATATTGCATTGAATCTGTATATTGTATATTACTTTTGGTATTATGACCATTTTGATGATATTAATTGTCTATCCAAGAACATGGGAGGTCTGTCCATTTTCTGAAGACCAATTCAAACTCTTTCTTCCATGTTATATAGTTTTTATTGTAGAGAAATTTTACCTCCTTTAGATTAATTCCCAGGTATTTTATTTTTTGTGTGAAGTTAGTGTGAAGGGGATGGTTTTCCTGGGGTATTTTCTCAGCTGAGTCACTGTTGGAGTATAGAAAAGCTATTGATTTAGAATCCTGTTATTTTGCTAAATTCATTTATCAGCCCTAGAAGTCTTCTGGTGGAATTTTTCAGTCCTCTAATAGAGGATAATGTCATCCTTTTCTAATTTGAATCCTTTTAATTTCCTTCTTTTGCCTGATTTCTCTGACTAAAGTTTTGAGAACTATATTGAATAGAAGTGTTTTTTTTTTATGTAGACACTCAATGCAAAGAATATTCCTCTTAATACTGCTTTAATACTGTCCCAAAGATTTCAATATGCTGTGTGTTTATTTTCATGTGTCTCTATGAATTTCTTAATTTCTTCTCTCATTTCCTCTTTAATCCATTTTTCATTTAAGAGTATTTAATCTCTATGTATTTTGTGGTTTTATTATTTTTCTTGCTGTTCATTTCTAGTTTTATTCCATTATGATCCTATAGGATGCATGGAATTATACCAAATTTTTTGCATTTTCTAAGACTTATATTGTGGCCTAGAATATGATTTATTTTGGGAATATTCCATAAGTTTTTGAGAAGATAAATTAGCTCTTTTGGGGTGAAGTATTCAATCCATTTGATTTATAGTATTGTTTAGGTTGGTACCTTTATTGATTTTATGCTTTAATGATTTATCTAATGGTGATAAGGGTGTGTTGAAATCACCCAGTATTATTGTATTGGGTCTGCATGGAATTTAATACCATGGAGTATTTTTTAAATGTAACTGGGTGCATTGACATTTTGGGCACATATATTTACTATCATTATATTTTCTTGTTGCATTATTCTCCTTACCAGCGTGTAGTGATTGTCTTTGTCTATTGTTAATAATTTTTCTTTGAAGTCAGCTTTGTTAGATGTGAGACGACCTACTCTGGCTTGTTTTCACACTCCAGTTGTGTGGAATATTTTTCGTATGATTTTACCTTCATGCTATGTGTGTCTTTGCCTATGAGTCACTAGTAAACAGCATATTCTTGGATCTTGCTTTAGAATCTATTCTGCTAGTCTATGTCTTTCAATTGGTGAGTTTAGATCATTTGTAATAAGTGTTATTGTGCATACAGATTTGTGGTTTGCTGCCATTTTGAATTCTTGTTATATTTTAATTCTGTCTTGATTCCTGTTTAGATTATTAGTCTTCTATTGATCTTCATGTATTTGGGAGTTTGAGGATTTGATTTTGGATTTCTCTGTGTGCAATTTATCTTTGAGAATTCTTTGTAGTGCTTCAGTCTTCTTTGTTATGTGTTCTTTTAGTTTTTCCTTGTCATGGAAAATTTTTATTTCTCCATCAAACATGAAAGAGAACTTTGCTGATTATAGTAATCTTGGTTGGCAATTGTTTTCTTTTAGAACTTGGAATATCTTATTCCAGGCCCTCCTTGATTTTAGTATCTGAGTTGAGAAGTCAGAAGTAAGTCTATTGGTTTACCTCTTAAGGTGACTTGATGTTTCTCTCTTGCAGCTTTTATGTTTTTCCTTTTTTTATGTTAAGTATTTTGCTTATGATGTGTCTTGGAGAAATTCTCTTCTAATCAGGTCTATTTGGGGGTCCTGTATGCTTCCTGAATGTGGATGTCTATCTCACTTCTGATATGGGGAAAGTTTTCTGTGACTTTATCATTAAAAATATTCTTAATGTCATTAGCTTGTATCTCCACGTTATCTTCTATCCCAATGATTCTTGGGTTTTGTCTTTTGATGTTGTCCCACACTTCTTAGATATTATGATACTGTTATTTTTCTTTTATTGTATTCTGTGTACTCAAGTTCATGTATCTTGTCTTCAAGGACTGAAGTTCTATTTTCCACACAATCTAATCTGTTGGTGATGCTCTCTAGTGAATTTTTAATTTGATTCATTGTGTCTTTCATTTCCAGGAGATCTGATTGTTTTCCTTTAAATATTTCTATTTCTTTATTGAAATGGTCTTTTATCTCCTGTATTCGCTCTCTTAATTCTTTTCTTTTTAATTCATTGGACATTTTAATATTCAGGTTTTAAATAATCTTTCTCTGGAATTTCATCCACTTCTGTATCTGTGAGATCCTTTGTTTGGGGATTGTGAATCTTGGGGGAAGATTTATTTACCTGTTTCCTCATGTTTTCAGAGGTCCTAGACTTGTGCATCAATTGTGGTGGATTCCCCTTCCTTTTAAAAATATTTTTTAACCAGGCATGCTTGCACACACCTGTAATCCCAGTGGCTCAGGAGGCTGAGGCAGGAGGATCGTGAGTTCAAAGTCAGCCTCAGCAACTTAGTGAGGCCCTAAGCAACTCAGTGAGACCCCCCTGTCTCTAAATAAAATACAAAATAGGGCTGGGGATGTGATTCAGCAGCCAAGTGCCCCTGACTTCAATCCCCCATTCATATATATATATTTTTTTTTAAATATTGATAGACTTTTATTTTATTCATTTATTTCTATGTGGTGCTGAGAATCAATCCCCAGTGCCTCACACATGCTAGGCAAGTGCTCTACCACTGAACCACAACACCAGCCCTCCTTCTTCTTCTTTCATACACATGTACTTACGTATGTAGTTCTTTTTTATTCTAGGATTTGTCTGGTTTTGTTATATGAGTAGATGATGGGGGGAGACTCAAAGTTCCCCTCTGGCTGTTCCTCCTTGGGGCCTGATTTTTGACTTTGGTCTTTTCTCTCCCCAATTCTATGAGTTGAAATAGTGTTTAGGTTCACATGGGAATAGATCATGTGTGGGCTGAGATTCACTGTTTGTATAGGTCATGGGTATTTCTGAGCAGCAGGATCTCTAATTTGTAATCTTGATGGGTCCAAATCACTTTCCAGCCCCTCTTAAAGGGAAGAGAGATCCAGGAATCACACTAATGTCAGTAACAAATGTATAAAGATAAATGTCTGATGTTTATTTTGACATCAATTAGCATTAATTGCCACCTATATAGAAGTGACAGAATCAGCATTTATCATTAGTTGCAGCAAAACAAAATTTAACTAGATTAGGCATTCAACATCCAGTGTCTACTAAGTTGTCCACTGTATTAATAACCACATCAACATGAATGGGGTACGAATTACACAAAATACACAATACTATTATTCAGTGGGATTAGAGTTTTTCAACTAAAGAAAAAGTAGGGTGGGAATGTGGGAGAAAGTTTGAAATATTTTTTTAAAGTACTCAGAAGAGAAGCAGGAGGTAGGCAGCACATGTCAGCTGTAAAGAAGGAATAAATGTTTAAATGAAAGTAATAAAGAAAGAGAGGAAGTGGGAACAGGAAATTTTGACTATTAGTCGGGGAGGATAATGAGGAATGGGAGGTAAAAGAAGCAAGAACCAAGGTATGAACAAATCAGCAACTGTAAGATCAAATCTATTTGAACCCAGGTATATTTGAATCCCACTAAAAGCAAATCAAGTCAAAATAATAAGTGCAGAAGTAATTAACATGAAAGCAAAATTATAAGCATACATATATTTGAAAATATCCATGCAGTGAGTACATACAAACCTACATACATGCACACACAATTACAAATAATGAAAAAGTAGTAATATTATGAACTGAGGTTTTTAAAAAAGTTTTAATTTTAAAAAAAGAAGACTTAAAATGGATTAAAATAGGAATATGGAGGAGAGAAGAAAGGAAGTGAGAAAAACAAAATCTTGCTAAGAATATAAAGGTTTTATTTCCACTGAGGTCATCAAAACTGTTGGCAGAAATGGATTTTCATTTTTTGTATTTGTTTTTGGCTTTGTAAGCATTAAGTCAAGGGTTGGGGGCTGTTAAGTTCAAGGCCTTTGTGTTCCTCTGTTAGCTGTCAGCCTTTGTGGCTGGTTAGAGTAGATTTCAGCTTCCAGTCCTCCAGTATATGATGGGTAGCACAATTTGGGTGCTGACAAAATGTATGTTTCTGTGGTGGGGATGGTGCAGAGTTCTAAATTAGTTTCCAGTCATTGAGGTTTAGCCTCAACTGAATTTTGGAACTCTGTGGATGAGGGTTTGAAAGATGATCCACAACTCCTCTTTCTTGGATACAACATTCTTTGCAGGATGTCTGGATGTCTAAGTTCTCTGGTAAAATCTACTTTTAGGGCATAGAGACAAAACCACCACAGGTTTCAGCTTCACTGCTGTGAATATGTAATACCGGGTGTCTTCTCCAAAGTGCAGATGTTCCTATGTGGCACCCATAGCACCAGCAACAAAGCTAGCTTTCTTCCTTGGGAGACAGAGCCTGAATGATTCAGGTATAATTTTCTTTTTTAAAAAATTTAATTTTGATCCATTGAGCACAAATGGCGTACAGCTATTGCTTCTCTGGTTGTACAAAAAAGTAGAGTCACACCATCCGTGCATTCATACATGTACACAGGGCAATGATGTCTGTTACACATTCTGTTATTATTACCCCCCCACCCCAACCCCACCCCTCCCTTCCCTCTGTGCTATCTATCCTTCCTCCATTCGGGCCACCCTTCCACCCCACATTGTGCATCATCATTCACTTATCAGAGAGACCATTCTGCCCTTGGATTTTGGGGATTGGCTGATCTCACTTAGCATAACAGTCTCCAACATCATCCATTAACCTACAAATGCCATAATTTTATTCTTCTTTATGGCTTAATAATATTCCATTGTATATATATACCACAGTTTCTATATCCATTCATCTATTGAAGGGCATCTAGGTGGGTTCCAAAATCTAGCTATTGTGAATTTGGCAGCTATGAACATTGATGTGGCTGCATCACTGTAGTAATCTGATTTTAAATCCTTTGAGTATAGGCCAAGGATGGGATAGCTGGGTCAAATGGTGGATCCATTCCAAGTTTTCTAAGGAATCTCCACACTGCTTTCCAGAGTGGCTGCAGCAACTTGCAATCCCAACAGCAATGTATGAGTGTACCCTTTTCCCCACATCCTCGCCAACACCTGTTGTTGCCTGTATTCTTAATAAAAGACATTCTAATTGGGGTAAGATGAAATCTTAAGGTGGTTTTGATTTGCATTTCTCTTATAACTAGGAATGTTGAACATTTTTTCCTCTTTCTCCACTTCTGTTCAACATTGTCCTTGAAACTCTAGCCGGAGCAATTAGACAGACCAAAGAAATTAGAGGAGTACGAATAGGAAAAGAAGAACTCAAACTATCCCTATTTGCTGCTGACATGATTGTCTATTTAGAAGACCCTAAGAATTCCACCAGAAAACTTCTGGAACTCATAAACGAATTTAGTAGAGTAGCAGGATATAAAATTAATGCTCAGAAATCTAATGCATTTTTATTCGTAAGTGATGCATCCTCTGAGAGAGTAATTAGGAAAACTATACCATTCACAATAGCTTCTGAAAAAAATAAAATACTTGGGAATCAATCTAACAAAAGACGTGAAAGACCTCTACAATGAGAACTACAGAACACTAAAGAATGAAATTAAAGAAAGTCTGAGAAGATGGAAAGATCTCCCATGTTCTTGGAAAGGCAGAATTAATATAGTCAAAATGGCCATACTACCAAAAGCACTATACAAATTCAAGGCAATTCCAATTAAAATCCCAATGACGGACCTCATAGAATTAGAGCAAGCAGTCATGAAATTCATTTGGGAGAATAAGAGACCCATAATAGCCAAAACAATTCTTAGCAAGAAGAGAAAAGCAGGGGGTATCACAATACCAGACCTTCAAATATACTACAGAGCAATAGTAACAAAAACAGCATGGTATTGGCACCAAAATAGATAGGCAGATCAATGGTACAGAATAGAGGACACAGAGACAAACCCACATAAATACAGATATCTCATACTTGACAAAGGAGCCAAAAACATACAATGGAGAAAAGATAGCCTCTTCAACAAATGGTGCTGGGAAAACTGGAAATTCATATGCAGCAAAATGAAACTAAACCCATATCTCTCACCCTGTACAAAACTCAAGTCAAAATGGATCAAAGACCTAGGAATTAGACCAGAGACCCTGCACCTAATAGAAGAGAAAATATAGGTCCAAATTTTCATCATGTTGGCCTAGGACCAGATTTCCTTAACATGACTCCCAAAGCACAAGAAATAAAAGCAGGAATCAATGATTGGGATAGAGTCAAACTAAAAAGCTTTTTCTCAGCAAAGGAAACAATCAGCAATGTGAAGAGAGAGCCTTCAGAGTGGGAGAAAATCTTTGCCACACTCACCTCAGATAGAGCACTAATCTCCAGAATCTACCAAGTACTCAAAAATCTTTACACGAAGAA
The DNA here is from genome assembly GCA_020662805.1 of Glaucomys volans. Lineage (NCBI taxonomy): Eukaryota > Metazoa > Chordata > Mammalia > Rodentia > Sciuridae > Glaucomys > Glaucomys volans. The sequence goes on from JAJEJO010047384.1 coordinate 88,628, forward strand.
CACTAATAACCTAATCAATAAATGGGCCAAGGGAATGAACAGACACTTTACAGAGGAAGATCTACAAGCAATCAACAGATTTATGAAAAAATGCTCAACATTTCTCGTTATAAGAGAAATGCAAATCAAAACCACCTTAAGATTTCATCTTACCCCAATTAGAATGTCTCTTATTAAGAACACAGGCAACAACAGGTGTTGGCGAGGATGTGGGGAAAAGGGTACACTAATACATTGCTGGTGGGAGTGCAAGTTGGTGCAGCCAGTCTGGAAAGCAGTGTGGAGATTCCTTAGAAAACTTGGAATGGATCCACCATTTGACCCTGCTATCCCACTCCTTGGCCTATACCCAAAGGACTTACAATCAGATTGCTATAGTGATGCAGCCACATCAATGTTCATAGCTGCTCAATTCACAATAGCTAGATTATGGAATCGACCTAGATGCCCTTCAATAGATGAATGGATAAAGAAACTGTGGTATATATACACAATGGAATATTACTCAGCCATAAAGAAGAATAAAATTATGGCGTTTGTAGGTAAATGGATGATGTTGGAGACTGTTATGCTAAGTGAGATCAGCCAATCCCAAAAATCCAAAGGCCGAATGGTCTCTCTGATAAATGAATGATGATGCATAATGCCGGGGGGGGGAGGGTGGCAAGAATGGAGATAGGATAGATAGCATAGAGGGAAGGGAGGGGTGGGGGCGGGGTGGGGGTAAAAATAATAACAGAAAGTGTGACAGATACCATTGCCCTGTGTACATGCATGAACGCACAGATGGTGTGACTCTACTTTGTGTACAACCAGTGAAACAATAGCTGTACTCCATTTGTGTTCAATGAATCAATAAGTAAAAAAAAAAAATTAAAGGTATTCTCTCCGCTGAGGTGCTTGATTGTGCATGCAAGAGTGAATGTTCACAGCCTATGTTGATCAGAAATTCTTTCCATGTTGTTATGGTGTAGATCTGGAATGCTCTCCAAAGTCCCCATGTGTTAATCTATTAACGGTTGAGTGGACTAGTAGGAAGTGGGTCCTAGTTGAAGGAAATAGGTCACTGGTGGTGTGCACTATAACGGTTTATCTTGTCTCTGGCCCCCATCCTGCTCCCTGCCTCCCAGCTGCCAAGAGCTGAACAGTTTTATTCTTTACACCCTTATGCCATGTTGTTCTCCTGCCTCACCTCAGACTCACATCAGTGGAGTCAGCCAACCATAGACTCAAAACTCTGAAATCATGAGCAGATATAAATCTTTTCTAAGTTAGTCTTCTCAGGTATTTCAGTTACAGCAATGAAAAGCTGACTAACACACATGTCTCCTTAGGTCGTGCAACCCTTGAGAGAGAAAAGTCTGGAGAATGATCACCCTCTTCTCCCTTCCTTGTGGCACTCATCAGGCAACAAGGAGGAGTGGTTTGTGCTGGAGCCAGTTGGACTACCTCTTAGCTGTCTTATATGCCAGACCAAGCTGAGGTAGAAGTCAGAGCTCCCCAGGCAAAGATTTACTTGCGGGTTATTTTGGTTTCATATTCTGATAGTGGGGCAGGCACTGACACTGAAATATATCACCAAACTAACACAGAGTACAGAACTTACCTACCACATGTTCTCTCTGGGGTTCTTTGTGCTGTGAACTTGAAGGGCTGGGCTGATACCAGGCACTGCGGTGTGTCAAAGACTCCAGCACCTTTTGTGCAACACACTCTGAGGGCAGGAGATGCTATGAAGTCACAACTGTCTACGCTGGAGGTTGGGAGTCCCATACTATCACCTATGTTGGTGTTCTAAGACAGCTTCCACGTGAAATCACATGTGACTGCTCATTCCCCTGGACTCTTGTCCAGGGGACAAGAGTCTGCTCACTCCCCTGGCTTCCTGAATCACCAGTTTTAAAGGAGAAGGGTCTTTTCTTCCCTTACTTATTGCAATCTGGTTTCCCACTGCATAGAATGGTCAGCAGGTTTGTGTAAGTGGCTCTCTCCTGGGGACAAACTGAGTATCAAGGCAGCTGCCTGTTATGCTACTATAATAATATTGTGGCAGGGATCTGGAGGCAGGAAAATGCCTTTCACTCCTAGAGTAGTAAACTCAGACATGACCTTCTCAATATGACTCCCTGTTACAGCACCATGACAATAAGCTGGAAAGTGCAGAGCATTTATCCAGAGCCAGTTTGCTAAGCAGATCCAAACTTTATTATCTTAAAGGTGCTGTTTGCTGTGCTAGTAGTACTCACTGGGAGCCTCCCTCTTTCACCTCTACTCCTGCCCTCTGCCATGCTGCCATGTGATCAGTGCCAGGGTGTTCTGTTTCACCCTCTGGTTCACTATTTCAAGTCTTTGTGCTTCTCAAGTATCTGTCCAGTATTAAACTTCAGTGTTCTCTCACAGTAACCTACCTCAATATTCAGCTGCTTTCCAGTTGTTTGATTCTATCTTGTGGAGGAGCTGACCTGTGCTTGGGCCTCTACTAGTCATTTAGAGTCTTCATCATCATAAATTTTACAATAAACTTTTCTGTGTCTGCAATATATCTTTCTGGGATTTTATATGAATCATACAGATAAATTTGAATTAACTGACATTTTCTAGACTAAGTCCTCTGATCCATGAACAAACTATGTCTCTTCAATTATTTAGGCCTTGCTGACATGTAAGATTACATAGATTTATCTTTAAACCTAGGTATTTTATAATTATTATAGCTGAACATTTATACTCTGATAGCATTTAAACATTGTAACAGTCATGTGAGATGGGTACTGTTTATCATTAGCCTAACTGTACGAAAGAAAGAAAGAGAAAGAAAGAAGAAAGAAGAAGAAAGAAAGAAAGAAAGAAAGAAAGAAAGAAAGAAAGAAAGAAAGAAAGAAAGAAAGAAACTCAGATAGGTTAAGCAACTTGCCTCATCAAATACTCAGTAAAGGGTATGTCTGGCAATTCCATTCAGGACTGGTTCACATCATTTCCTATGTCTTTTCACTCCATTAGCTTCCCCTCAGGTGCTGATCAGAAATTTACTAGCAAAGGAACTTATACCATTCTATAAATAAAGACGGGAACTTGACTATAATAACTAGTCTCTTCAAAAAGATAAGGATCTTATCTCTCTCTTCTTGTTCTTGAACTTGAACAACAGTCCCTTTCCTGGAAATCATCAAGGCTGATGTTGAGTCAGTGCCAAAGCTCTTGAAAACGCCTTCTTGGGAACCATGGGGTGGGTGGGGGTAGCAGAGGAAGAAATAATCAAACACGGTTATTTCAATTTCCAATATTAGCTAGGATGGCTGGCAGAGCTTCCCACCCCAAGGACAATACTGCCTATCAATCTGCCCTTAAATGGATTCATGTGTGTGCAAAATTCATCTGACATTCTCCTTTTGCGACATGCTGGAATCACGGACCCTCTGGTGAGTCAGAAGGGGCTTTCGCAGCACAATAGGAAAAGTTACTTCATGCAATTGTTTTCCCCAGATGATTAAATTAAGCATATTTCACTTGGAATTGGAATTTTCTTTTCATTTTTTTTCAAATAAACAACACCAGGATTTTTTCTCTGGTCTCCTTAATACTACACCACAGACAAAGGAGACATTTGACACAAACAGTTTGGGAGCAGAACTTACAGTGTTTATTAGATTTCCCTTTGTTTTCTTGGTTAATCCAAATAAACATTTTCCTCCACTTTTAAAGGAAAAATATCAGGGCCAACTTTTTGAGGTTCTCTTGTTCTCTCTTTTTCTCTCCTTCCCAACCTGTCACCCCACCTCCTGCATCTCATGGCTTCTCTTTCTCCACAAGTCCTGCTATCCTTACTGTTTTTTTTTCTTTTACTTTCAGATAGATGTTGCAGGGAAAGGCATATGTCCCAGATTTTTCAGTTCTTGTTTCTCCACAAATGGCCCCAATAACTATGCCTTATGCTATTCTGCCCAATAGACTCAAGTTTATTATCTCCATTCCGCCCAAATGCCATAACCTCCTACCAATCCATAGGAATAATTAGGCCATTTAAGCTTCAAGGTATAGATAAGGGAGCCATTTCTTGACTTTTCCCCCAGCAACTTCAAAATCTAAAGGATTTTCATTATTTGACTTCCTGGGCTTCCTCGAGCTATCTCCCTACTTTTTACTTATCTGAGGGCTTTAGTCAGATGAACAAGCTCCCCTATGTTCATCAAAAGCAGAAGAAAGAAAATAATTAAATCAGGGTCCTCTGTCTAGTTGTCTGTGATCCATTGATATCAGCATTGATAAAGTGGACAGAGGCCTCCTGAGTTCTCATAGCCCACCTCTTCTACTTACTCACTGAGCCAGACATTTACATTCCTTTCTCTCCCAGTCACAGAAAAAAATGGCACATGAGGCATACTGACTCTCATTTTCCTAGGGAGGGAAATACCCTGAGTAGCTATGGTCAAAGGGAATGGAGGAGAGAGCTGAGGGATACAGGGCCTTCGTCATATAGGTGAATGGTGAAAAGGCACCTTGAAGCAAGAGAACAACTTCAAGGACAAGAAGCTGAGATCTCTCAAAGACTAACAGTGGCCATATTGCAAACTTTTTCCTGGCTTCCCTAATCAATGTCTAATCGCAAATTTCCTGTCTTTTTTAGTCAAATGCCATTCCCAGCCATGTTTAGGTAATTCTCAAAGAATTACCCATATGTTCTGACCATTCTACATGTTGTGAATCTTATTTCTTTCATAAAGAAAAATTCCTAAGGAACAGTAATGTGTAACTGAGTTGACCTTTAGCTGGAGGATATTCTGGGTTTTGACAGCTGCAGGACAAGAAAACATATCCAGGCCACCATTAGTCAACGTCCTCTTTGTGGCCCAAGAAATGTACCTTCAAGTCACAGAATATGCTGATTGGCTAAACCACAGCAGCTAGTCTGGACTGAACCAGGATATGGCACATAAAACTATTATGAGATATTCATAACATTAATGTTGGCTGGATATTAGCATCTTTACCACCCCATTTGTCTCTGTTCCTCAAATTATGAAAATAATGGGACAGAAGGTAGCTAAACATACTTGACAAGGAATAAGGTAAGATTGCAGAAGTGGAATTCTTGCTTGTGAAGAAGGGGGGGATGGAGCAAGAAATAGACAATCCTTCACATAGAAAAAGGCTCAGGGCTCCAGAAAGTGTCTCTGACTAGAAAAGAATTGAGAGGCAAGTTCTAAGAAGTTTGAGGAGCAGATAACTGGTAATTGGATAAAGCAGGGTCAAAACCAAGGGGTCTATATCATTCTGAAAGGCAGAAGAGCTAGCCTGACCAGGGGCTACCTCCTAGGGAGCAAGCTGTCTTTGGAAGGTATTCCAGTGTTTTGTTGAATGGAAATATACCATGGATACACCAATTCCAATAATGACCAAGCAACATTTAAGAGCCTATGCTTGATCAGGATACTAAAATATTAAACCATGAGCTCACAGCTCAGTGGTAGAATTTCAATCATAACCCAAGACAGTCACTGTGCTTAGTCCTGGGTATTCATCAAGGAATAAGGCAACAAGTTCTCTAGAGACAGCAATGTGTTTACCAAAATCCCTTTCCTCCTTTCCCCAAACACACAAGTAGACTATATTTACCAGTCTTCTTTGCAATTTATGTGTTTGATTTCCAGCAAATAGAAAGTGAACAGAAGTGATGCATTTTACTTTTAATCCTGACCCATGAAAAACACCTAAGGTATATGATCTTCTCTATTTTCTCACATTAGTTGGCTGGATGTGGATTCCCAAGGGGACTTTGGAAGCCACATATGAAAGATGATATCACCTCCATTAGTAAGGGTGCTGAATCATTTCAATAAGCAGATCACATAACACTACCATCTGCCCCTGCCACCAACATCTAGGTTTATGAGTGAAAAATAACTTTTATTTTGTTAAACCATGGAGATTGATGTTTTTGGATTTAATTCTTATCCAAGATAGCATTACCTTAACATCAAAATCAGTGGTCCTTGCCTTCATGGAGTTGCAGCATAGGGGGTATACAGTAGAGGAGTTTCCAGAATCCTGTGGAAACATAAAGGAGGAAGTGACCAATTGGTCTAGGGAAACAGAAGACCACAGACTGTTCATTTGAGAGGAACCATGAAAGAGAAACATATTTCTCCAAAAGAATCAGTGAATCAGGTTGAGAGTGGCATATACAAAAACTGCAAAATTTGAGAGCTCAAGAATATGATTGAAGAGCAAAAGGCAATGAGGTTAGGGGTGACTATAGGGGTTTATTTATGATAAGAAATAAAAACTGCCAGGCTACTGTATGGATATCTGTCTATGTGGGTTCCAGGGGTTCTTGCCATGAGCATATTTGGAAACATCTGGAGGTCTGGGATAGGCCAGCATGAGACAGTCTCCTACAGGATATCAATCCATGCCAATCCTCAGACAAGAAAATCAGAAGCCAGGAAATGAAGACTTACTGTTGGTAAGTTGGATTCCCTGTCCCCAACCTTGCCTTCTTCCCCTCAACATTCTCACCCACATCCACTTGCGAAGGAGCCCAGTGAGTGGTCTTGCCCTCACCCCTCCCATTCGCAGAAGTTGCTCTTCTGGGCAACAATCCACAGACTGTGCTCTGCAGCTGTGGCCTGTGAACACCTTCCAGGATGAGAGATCCCAGGGGCCAGGAACTGAAGGGAAAGAGAAACCACCTGCATGTTCTGTTGTGTCTGATTAATTTCAAACGAATATTCCAATGCTTCAGATGTTCCTGGACAGCTCTCCAACATCCTGCAATTAACCTAAATGGATGTGCTCCATGCAGGAAGATGGAATGAGGGTGATTCTGATCTGAAGGATAAAGAATTAGTAAAATCATAAACTGAACTTTGAGATCACCCAGTTTAAATGCTTGTATAACAAATGAGAAAACTGAGGGTCAGGAAGGGGTCATGGTTTGTCTTACGTCAGGGTGAGTCAGTAGCACAGACAGGGCCTCCAGGTCTCAATTCCCAGCCCAGTGCTCTTTCCACTATACTAATCAAGCATCTAGACCAGTTGGAAGAAACATGTTGAAAGCTACTGATGAAGGAAATAGTGGGTGGTTCCAAGACAGGGAAGCTCAACATCCAGCCAAAATCCAGGCAAGGGTCAGTCACATGCTTTCCGTTTATAGTCTTTCCACTGGGCTGTGTGTGTCTGGGAACAACAAGCAGAGGAAAAATTAATTTGAGATTGTGCCCGGTTTACTTTGTAGAGGAAGGAGACAGTCACCTCTATGATCTGATTTGAGGGGTCTGAGGAGGTTCTCCTGCCCCAGATGGTCTTCCAGGTTGGCCTGCTATTTCAGGTAAGTACTGCCTTTCCTGGAGACTGCCTTCAAAAAAAGCCATTGAAAGAAAACCTTCAATGCAGTTCTCAACCACCAAAATCTTATGAATTAGGTATGAATTTGATTTCCAGGGGTTCTTTCCATCTATATTGAGAAAATCAGAAAACTATGTAACCCAGGGACCTGACCAATTGACTATGGAGTGCTTAGATTTCCTTAGAACTCTTTGGCCATCTGGAGAAAGTCACCCTGCTTTGGAGATTAACTGTAGTGAGAAAATAGCCCAGAAACCAAGATGGGATCTGGAAATCCAAGCTGTCTTATACTGTAAGCTCCAGGGAGCTATTTTGTGTGTACTCTTTAGTCCTAATCACTACCATCCTGAGATCTCAATGGTCATGCCCTTGAACTCACTAAATAGTCTTCTGTTCACCTATTTCTGCAGCTAAATCCACAGTGATCACTCACACTCCTGATTTCTGATGTTAACATCAGGGGTGGAAGTTTACAAAGCTTTTTCTCCCTGTAGTTTACCAGGCAGGAAATACAGGTAATCTCATGCTCCTTATCTTACAAATAAACAGCCTATGATTCAGAGAGATTAAGTAACTTGCACAAATTCACAAATGCAATAGAAGTCATTGTTAAATCAAACTGGAAACTGGAATATAAATGTTCTTTGTGCCTCCAAATCCTGCCCTTTTTCTTTTGTTACATTTTATTTCCCTTTTCCACCAAGCATAAATTTACTGATAATTAGGTTGGTAGAAAAAGGGATTCCATGATCTAATAAGTATTTGCTTCTTTTTCTACTCCCCTTGCAGGATATTCTAGGCACACCAACATAGTAGAGACTCTGAGAAGTAATCTGTATAATCCAGAGTTCCCAAAAGGTATTTAAGAATAAAAGGAACTCATATTAATTGGGGACTTGCTGTGCCAGGCCCTGTGCTAAGTATTTTTATATGCATTAGCTTATTCTACCTTCCAATCTTACAATATTCACAATGTGCCTATCCCTACTTTACCATTGATGAAATCAAGGCTCTGAGACAAGGTTACTTGTCCAAGTTCATACAGCAAGAGCATAATCAGAAATGTTCTCAGACTCAGCAGTCTGACTCTATATGGTATTTGGCCACATACATTTTGTGACCATAATCCCTCTTTATATCCAATAGCACTAGCCTTTTTCAGGGGCAATTTTGAGAAATATTTTCCCCCATTCACCAACATCTTAGCAGCAGACTTGCTTTCCTCCAACTGTCTCATCTCTCAATAACCAGAATTATCCAGAAATGGTGAGCAACACACCCACAGGCTGGTAAATAATACAGATACTTGGCTAGAGAGAGAAAAAAAATGTCTAGAGAATGTGTCCACTGTGCCAAGAGAGCCATCAGACACTGGGACTCTGAAAGACATGATAGAAGGACATCACAAACCAAACAGGCCTGCTTCACAATTTTACTCTACATGCTCAAGGGTAGAATCATAACTGCATTTGCAATTGAATCGTCAAGCCCTTCTTCTCTCTACCCAGCAGGACAACTGGAGCAATACATATCCACTATGCAGGCTGCTGCTGATTGCAATGCCAGATAAATGAACCAAGGTTGATCAGTTCAACTGAAAGTAGCAGTTGAAACCACTGTATAGTGATCCTGCCATTGGGCATGGGTACACACATATGCATCATGTATGCATTGTGCACATGCACACACATACACACACAAATTCACAATGCCAAGAAGACTGGCTGATGAGGTCAATTCAGTCAAACAACCAGTCAGTTTAGTGGAGAAGGGAAAAAAGTCAGTCAAAGGAGATGCGTGACTAAATTGGTCAGTCAATTTAATCCAGACAGTCAGCAGAAAAGCTCCAGTAGACACAGCTCAGTTGTCTTTGGGGATATGGACAGTGGTAATGAGGCACAGAACCCAATGAAAGAGAAGTGAATTGCAACACAAATAATTTAGGTTAAATGTAAGGGGAAAGTTCTATCTTTTTAACAACAAAGGGATATCCAAATGTTTCCTTCGAAAGGAATTTCACAAACCAAAAATAAATAAATAAATAAAAGAAATTTTTCAATAGAGAAATAAACTAGAAAAGAATATTTGTTACATATAGTACAGACTAAGAGCTGTAGCCTTAGTATTTCTTAAATGCTCTTATAGTTTGATATGAAAAAGACAATCCATTCTATGGTAAATGGCAAAGATTATGAATAATTGTGTTACTGTAGAAATTCTCTACCTGCTAAATTAAGAGCACCAGCAGAAATGGCCAAGCTGTATATGACAATTCAAGATTCTTGCTGGGCGCAGTGGCTCATGCCTGTAATCCCAGCGACTGGGGAGGCTGAGGCAGGAGGATCACTAGTTCAAAGCCAGCCTCATCAACTCAGAGAGGCTCTAAGCAACTCAGTGAGACCCTGTCTCTAAATAAAATACAAAATAGGGCTGGGGATGTGGCTCAGTGCCCCTGAGTTCAATCCTTGATATAAAAAAAAAAAGATTTTCAGTTTCACTAAGATTAGGGAGAAACACCTTAATTTAACAAGGAAATAATTTTTACCCTTCAAACTGCAAAAGTAAAATCTTAGAGGATTGATAGAACTCAATGACAATAAGAACTTTTATACAATGCTGGTAGAATTGTAAATTGCTTCAACTTTTTCCATTCTGAAACTTAGTAGTTACAAAAGTACTAAATTCACATATCCTATGATCCAACATTCTCATTGTGGAGAGTATATTCTACAGAATTAAAAGTACAATAAAGATTATATATATAAAATTAATGCAAAGGAGTATTATATAATAGCTTCAAAATTTGAAAATGACATAATATCCATTAAGAGAATGATAAACAAATTAAGTTACATCTTAAGAGAATATTCTTCAAACATTTTAATGGATTAGGTATATAGTATTGACCTGGAGGAATGTCTGTGACATATTGTAAAATAAAATCAAGTTGTAAAATAATATGTATAACATGATCTCATTTGTGCAAACCAAAAAAAGGGGGGTGGCCTATGCATTTATGTGTATGTATATATAGAAAATTGTGGGGATACATACATAAAGTTAATAATATTTATTGCCCTTGGCAAATAGAATTGGAGTAGGAAGAGGGGATACTATTATATTTTCCTTCATATAGTGATTTACTTTTGGTTACAAAAGAATATATTGTTTTTGATAGAAAATATTAACACTTTCATTTAATATGGAAGAAATAGCACCTTTTTTAGTTATCAGAAAACAAAGTAAAAATACTTAAAGACATTTTCCACTTTTAAAATACTTTAACTCAATTCCCCCACAGTCTATTAGGAAACGACAGATGGCACTTTCCCACTTCTAGAGCCACTCCATATAAATCCAAGAGAAAGAATCCTTTCTCCCCACTGATTAGAAAGTCTGTCACAGTGGAAGCTGGGCTCTTTGGAAACTATGTTGTGGAATCAGGGCCAAAGGCCAGTGTTGACGCCAGGGGTCAGATGACAGAGGGTATGTTCATCATACAGGGTGTGTAACTTCAACTGAAATATGAAGAACCTGGTTTCTTATGTGGCTCATAAACCAGTTCAAAAGGCATTTCCCAAAAAAGAAGTCCAAAATGTTTGGGCAGTAGCAGACACTTTAGTGTAAGTATTTTTCCCCAAGGTTGCTATTTGGAAGGACAACACTCAACCACTTCAAAGTCGTTCTAGTCTGTTGATGTAAAAATATTCTGGTCTGTTGATATAAAAAACACAAAAAGCCAGCCTCATTTTATGGCCACATCAAGTCTGTTAAGTGCAATAACTACCTAACCCTGGATATTTGTACTTTTAATTCAACCTTGGAGGGTAATTGCTTCAATTGTTTCAGGTGATTTTTCAACTTGCTTTTGCAGAGCTCTCCTGCATCCTGCATCCTTAGGGTACTGAGCACTGCACATTTAAAGCTAACCTCATATAAAAAGCCCAAAGGGTGTTGTGGTTACTGTTTCTACTGCCACCATTGCTGAACAAGGCTACTACTTTTGAGTGTGTATTTACTATGAGCCAGGTATTGTGTCAAATAGCAAAGAGACAGAGTCACCTGGAGATTGATTTGCCTAAGCTAGTATGATTTGGAGATGAAGAATAAAACCAGTCTGATTCAAAAGCCCTTTGCCCCTGACCTCTATATTATTTGCCCTAAAGGACCAAAAAAGTTCCCTAGCTTCAGCTCTCAGTCCCACCCATTCATGAATGCATGCATTAATTCCACCAACCATACTACTTACTTCTATGTGCACATAATATATATCTACTATGTGTAAAACTTTGTGCTAGGGATACAGAGAAAAATGAGATGCCATTTCTATGCTTGAGAAGCACACTCTGGTGTATGAGATATATATCTATATAGATATACATGTATACATATATATACACACACACATATATATACACACACATATATATACACACACACATATATATATATATACACACACATATAACACACAAACAATAGATACAGTATAGTATGACAATGTCATACATATATAAAGAACTAGGGATGCTTGGGGTCATACATAGGGAAGCACCCTGCCCTACCTGGCAGCAAGAAGAAGACAGTTTCAAGTTAAGAGAAGACTGAACAGAAGGAGCCTTCTCAGCATGTCCAAAGGTCAAATAATGGATGCTGACTTTTCTTTATTCTTTCTGTTAGAATATTGAAAGTGTAAGATATAAGAAATTCCATGAAAGAGGAAAGGGTAGGAAGAACCACATGAAAAGAATGCAATCTCCCTTAAAAAATGGTGAACAACATTGAAGTTCTTGAAATTACGTGAAATGATGTGATCATTTGTTAGACATTTTCCCTAATGTAATTGGAAACAAAAGCAAGGCACTTGATGTACTGCAAGAAATCCAAAGCCATCAGAGCATGGGAGTTGCTTGAATTGCTTGAAATATGCAGACAGGGAACTGTGGGTCAGCTTTTTCATATCTGATGTTCATGAGAAAAATTTTCTATCAAACAATAAGTGCTATCTTAGTGTACATTATTTGAAATGTATTATGAGACAGGAACTCAATGTATCTCAGAATTAATGTCCCTTTAAATCTTAATTTACATTATCTTTTCTTAAAAAGATATAGACTACTTAGGGCTAATGATTGATACTGATGTGATTTTTTAAATATATATTTTTGGTTGTAGGTGGACACAATGACTTTATTTTATTTATTTATTTTTATGTGGTGCTGAGGTTGGAACCCAGGGCCTCATGCATGCCAGGTGAGCTCTCTTCCACTAAGCCACAACCCCAGCCCTATGATGTGATTATCTTAATGAAGAGTTTTCTTTTCATAAAATAAAGACTGAGTTATATTAATCTGACTTCTCTTACAAAATGACCATAGTGAGGACTGACATGGCTCAAGTGTTTACCTAAGCCAAAAAATTCCTCATATTTACTATGGGTTTAAGCAGATAAAAGGGGCCAAGTTCTTTCAGGAGGTTAATGAATACAGCTGAGGAAGACAAGGTTGTGAGCGTGGGCTCATTAGGTCATGCCAGGTGTAGTAAAAAGCACTATACATAAGAATAGCAGTGAAAAGCTCTCACCTCTGCTGAAAAGAAAAAGAACCCAGCTGTATCCTGTCAGAAGTAAGTCTGTGGCACACGTTTAATCTGTGAAGAATGATTACACCATCTTCCCTTAGAATAAGACAAACTGAGAAGAAGCACTGATGTGGCATCCATAGCTTCTATGGGAAAGTTTTACTTTATTCAATGCATCAGGGGATCTAGTATCAAAGAGCTTGTTAAATTAATTGGATTTGCAGGTCAATCATTTCAGGGCTCATTTTGCCATCCTGTAAAAGAGAATGGAGGAAAGAGCCAATTTAGGCCAGTTATCTATTGCTGTGTAAGAAAACACCACCAAAACTTAGTGATATATAACAACCACCATATATCTGGCTCATAATCCTATAGTTACTAAGATGGTTCACAGGGCCAGTGTTAGAGTGAGGGGAAATGAGCTGCCTGGGACATAAAACTGAAGGAGACACTCACTCTCATGGTCATAAAATTGTCAACCTTAGACTTGCATGAATGTAGGAATGAGTGTGTCCTTCCATTTTGTGCCTCACTTGCCTAGTCTCAGTCCCAATGCTTCTGGTCTAAGCCAACTGGAATAATCTGTGCGGGAGCCCATTACTGTCCTTTTCTTTCTTTACTTTAAAGAGAACTCCCCCCTCAAAAAAATTTCCTTGTTTGTTTTGCCAAGAAATTTTAGCTCTACACTTTGTTTTTTTTATTTGTTCTTTTTTAAATATACATGACAGTATAATGCATTTTGACATATTGTACATACATGGAGTATAACTTCTCATTCTTGTGGTTGTACATGATGTGGAGTTTCACAGGTCATGTATTCATACATGAACATAGGAAAGTTATGTCTGATTTATTCTACTGTCTTTCCTGTTCCCATTCCCCCTCCCTTCCCTTCATTCCCCTTTGACTAATCCAATGAACTTTTACTCTTCAATCCATCACCCCTTATTGTATTTTACCATTCACATATCAGAGAGAACATTTGGGCTTTGGTTTTTGGGGGACTGGTTTATCTTGCTTAGCATGATATTCTCCAGCTTCATCCATTTACCTGCAAATGCCATAATTTCATTCTTCTTTATGACTGAGTAATATTCCATTGTGTATATGTACCACAGTTTCTTTATCCATTCATCTGTTGAAGGGCATCTAGGTTGGTTCCATAGTTTAGCTATTGTGAATTGAGCTGCTATAAACATTGATGTGGCTGCCTCACTGTAGTATGTGAATTTTAAGTCCTTTGGGTATAAACTGAGGAGTGGGATAGCTGGGTAAATGGTGGTTTCATTTCAAGCTTTCTTAGGAATGTCCATACTGCTTTCCAGAGTGGCTGCACCAATTTGCAGTCCCACCAGCAATATATGAGTGTGCATTTTTCCCCACATCCTCACCGACATTTATTGTATTCTTGATAATTGCCATTCTTTACACTTTTTTGCAGGTCATGCAAAGATTCTATTTGCCTATGGGTTATTTTTAGTATTCTTATTTTAAAAATTTCCTCGTTATTTTCTGTAAGAACTGAGGTGTGTTATAAAAGTAGTTGAAATGATAGAAATTAGCACTTTAGAATGCCTATTTGATTTGCTAGTTGAAAGAATTGGAAATCGTTTCTACATCAATTTACTAAAAGTCCAAAGGTGAATTACCAAAATAGAAGAGAATGGCTCTGATGGATGCATCAAATGAATAAACTAAATTTTAATCAAGAGGACCAGAGAAGGATTCTTTCCAGACTGCATCAACCACTCAGGAAGGAAATTCTTCACTGAAGAAAGATCAGGTTGATATCACATATGCATTCCTCAGTTTCACAGATAGAATTTTAAAGGCCATACTTTGTGTGTGAATTGCTCTTTAAATCTCTACCCTGTCTACCCTGAGAAGGACATTTCTAACATTTCCAGAGTGCATGCAGCACAGGAGGGCACAGGGATTTTACATACAGCAATTACTCCTCTGGCTGAGATTGAGAATCCTTATTTGAGAGACAAATATAAATTTATAAACATGATCTTGCCATAAAATGTAAGGACTATTTCTGCTTGAAACTCAATTGTTCTCCAAGCAATTGTGCATTCAGTTGCATAAATGAAAAAAAAAGTTATCAATTTCCTAATTTGTTCCAGGTAGAATTCAGAAATATCTGCATATTTTCTCCTCCTAACTTTATCTCCTATTTCACTAACTCACTACAATATCTACGTGGTATTTGAAGCCTGATACAACCAGCCACTTTGCCCCAAATCTGTCTCTAAGCAATTCTATGGCCTTTTGATGATAAGGAAAGATGCTTTGGTCTCTTCTTGGAAGCTCTAAAGAGCAGAGTTCTGAAGAGTGTGTTCCTTGACTGTTATTTTTCTGTCAAACACTGACAATACCAACACAGGCAAACAGGGAGACAAAGGACCAGTTGAATGACTGTAGAATCAGTCACCTTACATGGTTTATTCCAAAACAAGTCACTTGGAACAATAATCAAAGATGACCAGGGTTTATTCTGAGAAGTGTCCGCAGTCTCAGTCACTCTTTCTTCCCTGTAAATCATTCCAAAGAGGATCTGAGAGGTTCATTTTCACGTGGTGGAACCAGAGAGCACATTATTCACTGGTGAGATGAGCTGACTGCATATTATCCATTGACATTTATTCCCCAGGCAGATCATCAAAATGCAGCTGTTGGGATAATCATGGAAAATGTATTCTCACACATGCACATGTAAGATGGTCCTCTTCAGATGAAAGACCTTACAACTGAGGCAGAGCTTATTTTTGAGTAAGTACCAAAGCCCTGTTTGAAGAAAACTCCCCAACTGTTGGCTTGACAATCTCAAGTGCTAATGGGAGGACTAGGGGGAAAACTACCCCAGACCTTGTATGACAAAGGGCTTGCCCAAGACATGGATCAGTTTCACCAAGAACCACTCATTCTCTGAAACAGTAGGCATTTCCTGTCATTATTTAGGAGCTCTTTTTCACTGAATTTTGAATGCAAGCAGAAAAGATAAATAGGTCCTTTCA
The DNA here is from genome assembly GCA_020662805.1 of Glaucomys volans. NCBI lineage: Eukaryota > Metazoa > Chordata > Mammalia > Rodentia > Sciuridae > Glaucomys > Glaucomys volans. The sequence continues at coordinate 104,572 of JAJEJO010047384.1, forward strand.
AAATTCTGGGCATTTAACTCCAGCATGCAAAGTTTCCAAACTGTTTCTGTGAACTTCTCTATGATCCCTAAAAACATTGCTTTTAAACAAAAAGCAGCTCTTTAAGTGTGCTCTTTAGGTACTCATACTGATTTAATAAGTTTTGGTAAAGTGTCAACACATTTTTAAAATACAATTGATTTTGGTCAATTCAGGTAGCACCTGAATTCATCAGGATAATAGCCTGTAGCCTATATTTGGGAAGAAGAAAACTCATTAGATTATATTGGACCACATGAGGGCTAGTAAGGGAGAATTCAAATGCTAGCCAGAGGAGTTTAATCTCCAGCTAAACAATATTTTCCTGTTTCCTTTGCCTACAAAAATCCTAAGTGTTTTTAATTTTGTGTTGTTGTTGTTGTTTTGGTACTGGGATTGAACCCAGGGATGCTTTACCAATGAGCCACATCTGCAGTCCTTTGCTTCATTTTAAATAATTTTTTTATTTGTAATTGTTACAAAGTAGTTATACATATTTATGGGGTGTAGTTTGACATTTCAATACATGTATGCAGTATGTAATGATCAGATCAGGATACTTAGTGTATCATCACTCTAAATGTCTATCATTCAATTATCTCTATTCTTTTTAATTAAAATGTTTTATTGTGATAAAATGCATGTAATGTAAAATTTTCCATCTTCTTTGACATTGAAATAGGACCTTACTGATTTGCCAAGACTGGCCTCAAAATTGCCCTTCTCCTGCCTCTGCCTCCCAAGTTACTGGGGTTACAGGAGTATGTCACTGCACCCAGTTCCTAAAATTCTTAAGTTCTGAAGCCTAGATCAAGTTCGAATATCTTCTGAAAAATCTTCCTTGAATTCCACAGATGAAGGCCATCCTCTTCATAATCAATAACACCCACACTAATACTTGGCTATGTACATCTTGCTTTGCTCTATGCTGGTTTCATAAGTATTAACCTCATATCCCCAATCAGATTCTAAGGTCCTCAAAGGCAGAAACTATATATGATATGTTATTCACTAAATACTCTCCCTTCTATACACAACCACAATACTATAAGAGTGTCTTTACACAGGAGAAAATAAATGTTTGTTAATTATCTGTGTATCAGTAATAAGTCATTGAAGACTCTTCTTTAGGTAGGTAGGCTTTTAATGAAATAAAAGGCAACCTTAATGAAAAAATGTACCAGATTTCTACACAAACTAATCAATCATATTCCAGCACAATGAGCTAAAATAATTGGTCCAGCATAGAGAATTTATGGAAATGTGGCCATTTTGAAGAAGGGTGATAACTTCCATTTTCTTTATATGAACATGTCGCCATACTAGTTGAATAATCTATCAGTTCAGGGACTATACTTTATGGACTATTATTTTCTACTTTTCAACTAATGGTTAAAATGTAAGACAGATACAAAACTTCTGTGGTGAGAGAACAATAAGAGCCAATGTAGCCCAGTGAAATGAGTAGTGTCATCAGAGTCAGGATGGTAACATGAGAAGATCAAAAGAACACTGAACTGAGGAATCAGGAAATCCAATTTCAAGTTTAGTCCCTGGTGTAAGTGATTGATGGATTAGTCACTTTCTTTGACTCTGTTTCCTCTTCTATAAAAATATGGTCAATAACTCAAAAAGATTAAGATAATGAAGAGTCATAATATCTTAAATATGGCTAAGATAGGTTTGAATAGACAGACATCAGGAAATTTTCTCCACCAGTCCAGGGCTATGCCATAGCTACATCCTGCCAAATATAAACAATAGGCTTCAGGAACCATCTCCTGTTGTAGGGTTTATCCATGTGACAAGGCCAGGCACACTGTACCTTCTGAACCCAAGCTGTGTTGATGCCCAAGGCAGTGTTTAAACTTATCATTCTCTGTTCACCCTTATGCCATTCAAGTCTTCATAAAAGGGGGTGTTCTATTAGGGTAATACATTTTTTTATTAATTAATTTATTTTTTAAAATTTTTACAGACTTCATTTTGATTCATTGTACACAAATGGGGTACAACTTTTCATTTCTATGGTTGCACATGATGTAGAGTCACACCATTCATGCAATCATATGTGTACATAGGGTAATGATTTATTGAGTGCAATAAATATAAACTGTCACTTCATCTCAAATTTTTCATGTTTGGTATTGCTTAATTTGTTTTTTAGGAAAAATTTCAAATGATTTTAGCTGAAGAGCCTGTGTTTTATCACTGTGTGTTAGAGGAATAGGGGAATGATGATTAATTACTTTGGTCAGACAAATATAAGGAGCCAAAAGTAAAGAAAAAAAAAACTAACAAAAAATTGCAGACAATATTAAGTGAATTTATTTACTTAACACACTCTTTATGTGTACATACTGTTAGGAATTGTGCCAGGTGCTTCTTCAATAGAAGACAAAAAGAATGGTTCTCACTCTCCCTTCACAGCTCTGTCTCCTGTCCTACTGCCTTTCCTGGATGCCATGATTAAGATACTGGGGAGACTCAGGCAGTAGTTCAACTTCTTTGGGCTTCCAAGTCAAAACCCAGCAAGTCATGCCAGGATTAGACCATCCTACAGGGTTAAAACTCATGCTCAAGTCTTCACCCTGTTTTGTAGTCATCAAAGTCAAAGGGCACAAATACCAAAGAGACAAGTTAAAAGAAAGTGAGAAAAAGCAAGCGAATATGATACTAGGAATGTAAACAGGAGAGGACAAAAAATAGCCATGAAAATCATATTAGTCAGCCACAAAAAGGTCAGATGAGTCAAACTTTCCATGAGCCTTCATAGACTATATGATATGTCTTTCTTCAGCTAAGGCTGGTGTTCTTGGATGTTCAAGACCCTCATCCATTGTGGGGAGGCCCAGGGATAACCAATAACAATCTGGAAATCCCAAAAATTGAATTATTGGTCTCCAAAAATAAGAAAGGGAATTTTCTGCAGGGCCTCAATAAGCCTTTGTTTAATGGTCCTTTCGGAGGCATTGGGGGATCCAAAATGAGATAACAGGCATCCACCTGGTAGAATAATATAGCAACTTGTTATCCAGAAGTGTGTGACATTTGGAAATCCAGATAGGAAGTCAATATATAGGATGTATTTTGGCACAGGGTCCCAGTTACGGAGCTAGATGTTTATCACAAGATTCCCATCCCCAAAGGATATAAACAAATAGAACTTGAGGTACCAGATAGTCGTGGCAAGGTAAAAATCGGGAAACAAGGCCGCAGGATAGTTCTGAGTTAGAACACAAAATCAGGGCTCAGCTGAAACAAGGTTATGCTCTTTTCCAGAGTATTAGATTAGGAGACTCTTAATCCTTCCTGAAAATGCTTAGAATTGGTCCTAGAGAGTAGATGGAGCTGAAGCCTACAGGAAGAGGTCAAATAGTTTTAGCTATGGGAAGAGGAGAATATAGAGAAGACAGTAGTTGATACTGAGTTCTCCCCTCTGATAGGAAACTAATTTTAAAAATCAAACAATATCATTGACTAGCAGTGTCAAGAGTTTTCAGACCATAATTTACATTTTTTTAGTACTGGGTATTGTATTGAATTCAGAGACACTCAACCACTGAGCCACATCTCCATCCTTTTTTGTATTTTATTTAGAGGCAGGGTCTCATTGAGTTACTAGGGGCCTGGCTAACTTGCTGCGACTGCATTTGAACTTACCATCCTCCTGCCTCACACTTCTGAGCCACTGGGATTACAGGCAGGCACTGCTGTGCTTGGCTTTATATTTTAATCCAAGAAAAAAATAAATAACTAGGGTAACCATGTAAATATATTTCACAGAGTTGAGGGGGTGGTACAGAAAGTAAGAAAAAGCCTAGCATCTAGTGACACTAAGTCTAGGGATCACACAGATACACATTGCCTACTTTATGTAAAGGAGGCATGAGAATTTTTTGCCTGGATTGCACTTTGAGACTGTATTCTAGGAAGATGGACCTTCATGGAATTGAATCCACCTGCATCTCCCAACATTTGGGAGGAAAGAAAAGACATATAGCAGTGGGTAAGGCTCATCTGCAGAATAGAAATCAGTCATGTGAAGCCCATCTGGATTTGGATTTGTCATTTTAGAAGTCATAAATGATTTATTGGAAACCATTATTAAAGAAGCCATAAATGTTACTACTTGGCTCCTTGTTTGCTATTTGTGTTCTCCTACAACGATCAACCTTAAACCTTCTAAAGCAGGAAACAAAAAAAATTGTCCTATAGCCAGGCACGGTGGCGCATGCCTGTAATCCCAGCGACTCAGGAGGCTGAGGCAGGAGGATCGCAAGTTCAAAGCCAGCCTCAGCAACTTAGTGAGATCCTAAGCAACTCAGTGAGACCCTGTCTCTAAATAAAATACAAAAAAATAGGGCTGGGGATGTGGCTCAGTGGCGGAGTGACCCTGGGTTCAATCCCCAGTACCAAAAAAAAAAAATTGTCCTGTAAAGTACCAGACAGTAAATATTTCAGGCATTGCAGACCATATGACAAAGTCTTTATCACAAGTACTCACCTGTTGTCATTGTAGTGCAAAAGCAGCCCTAGATGATGTCTAAATCATTAGTTGTGACTGTGTTCCAATAAAACTTTATTTATAAAACCAGGCAGTGTCCTAGATTTGGACAGTGGACTGTAGATCACTGGCCCCCTGCTCTAGCCTCCCAAATGACCTGCACACTTATCATTAGAAACAGTAGCCTAAGTGAGGGGTCAAAGAAATTGCAAGACACTCTACAATCAAGTTTAGGGTGAAAATGTCCATGTAGGCAACTACGGAGGGAAAGAGAAATAGGGCAGAGACCTCCAGTCCTGCTGCTGCTGCTACGAGAGAGAGAGAGAGATAGAGAGAGAGAGAGGGAGAGAACAAGGAAGTGAGAGAGAGAGATATCTCAGAAAGCAAATGCAGTTCTCAGAAGGGACACTGAAGTCAACCAGTGGAATTCCTGTGTGGGACTCTGATCAGAGCCTCAGAAGTAGTGTCTCCCAAATCATAGCACAAAACTACCTCCTCTACTTGCCCAGGGGCCTAGTTCTGGAAAGAAAAAACATGTAGGCAATAGAAAAGTAAAAGTGAGCTCAAGGAAACTTTGAAACAAAGAAATCTAACTTCCCCTTACTGAAACAACTTGGGCAAGAAGAAAGCTGAGAAAGTGAGAGTGCCTGGGACTGTAGCATAGGGCATGGAGGCTTTGAGAGAGACTTTAAAATGCAGTTATACTAAATGCATTTGTACTAAATAGTTATAATAACCCAATAGTAACTAGAAGTCATTAAAAGAGAGCTCTTTTAGAGGTCTGAGTTGGACTGTTGAGCTTTCCTTGAACTGCTTTGAGTGTACAAATGTTACAATTTGTCCTTCAGGGTTCTTAGGGACTAACAAGTATGCAGATCAACTCCAAACCACACTTGAAATGCAAACTAGATTTATGCGGGTGAAGCAACATGCACATATGCTTAGATATGGTCTATTGGGACTTTTTCTCAACTGTGCCCTACAAATAACAACTTGATCCTAGACATGCAGCCAAATTTTGTAGAGTCTGACAATAGTCCCCATAGGAACACAATATTCTATTTCTCACTCTGTCTTATGATATCCTAGTAGACACTTGAAGGTGAGGGCCCTTAAAAGCCAAAAGACTTGCTATCCCAAAGAGAAAGAGTTACAATGGGATAACAATCCCAACCTTAGTCTGCTCCAGGTCAAAATGATCTGATCCTGTTTCTTCTGAACTTTCTCCAGAAAGAGAAAGGCACACCCAGGAGGACTGTTCCAACTTAGTCACAACCAAGGGATAAGCCAACTAAGCAACTTAAGGGGAGAGGGGAAGGGAGGTTTACAAAAACACACCCTCAAGCATGTGCATCCACTCTGAAGCCAAAATGAATCTGAAGAAGAAACAACTTCTTATTTTCCATTTCTCATTAAGTTTTCTCTCTTTTGTTGTGAGCTGAGCAGAAGACAGTCTCCTTGGTGAATAAGGAAGGCTTTAAACAGAATCTAGACAGAGCTAATGAATCAGACATGATGGAAAATTGGTGACTCCAATTCATTAACCCAGGTCCATGACCCCTCAATGGCAAAGAACTAGAAATTCTACTCTCTTGGTTTATGGAACCATCTGAATAAACTGTGAAAACTTAGAAACACTGAGACTTTTCAAACACACTCAGTTCAATCATTTTCCTGTAGATTTAACTTAAATCTAAAAGATTCTATCTATATCAAACTTGTTTGCATAATCAGAGACTTGTTTGCCTATGTTAAGAATCATGCTTCACATTGTTTATGTGGCTTTATCATCAACTAACTCAGGAGTTCTTCTTTACATCTTAGTAGCTGGCACAGGGTAGCCTTTCAATAAATATTGATTTAATTATAAACATATATTCAGCCATGGTTCTTCCCGCCTTCCCTACCTATTTTCCTTTCGTTTTGCCTTTGTCCTCTCCTTCCTTATAGCAAGAACATATGTACAAAAATAGTCAACGATTTTGACAAAATAGACCAGAAACCATTTAGATCTATTTTACCTGCTAGCTGAGAAGTGACTAGTAAAATGATTTCCAATTACTATAAAAACTGTAAAATGCTATAAGTAATTATTCTAGGATAGGAAATGAACCTAATTTGTGGCAAGAGAGATTTGTTCTTTGTTTTTTTTTTTTTTCCAGTGCTGGGGATTGAACCCAGGACCTTGTGCTTGTGAGGCAAGCACTCTACCAACTGAGCTATATCACCAGCCCTGAAGAGATTTGCTCTTGACAACAAAATTTTTTCTTTACTGCCATAGAGTTTATTAATCAAATCAGTTAGCAATTTAACTAAAAGATGAGTAGACATACTTGGATGCTATCCTAGCTCTACTACTCATTTCCCTATGTAGACCTGGGCAAGTCACTTAACTATCTGAGTCTGAAGTTCCTCAACTATGAAGAGGAATAGTGAAATATCAATGCATATTTTGAATGGATGTGGCAAGGATTAAAGTGAAATGAGACCATTGCATAGACTGTGGCTGAATTCCTATTTCAACTGAATCAATCTTTACTGAAATGCTACTATGTGCCACACACTTGAAGTTAGAAAGGCAGAATGTCTTTTCTGATATGTGAATGCTAAAATACAGTAACAGCAGAAAGGAGAAGAATAGAAACTCATTGGATTAGACAAAGGGGAATGAAGGGAAGGGATAGGGGATGGGAATAGGAAAGACAGTAGAATGAATCAGATATAACTTTCCTATGCTCATATATGAACACACACAACCAGTGAAATGCCACATCATGTACAACCACAAGAATGGGATCCTAATTAGAATAAGTTGTACTCCATGTATGTATAATAGGTCAAAATACACTCTACTGTCATGTATAACTAAAAAGAACAAATAAAACAGGCATTATTACCTCATGTACGTGTATGACTGCATGACCGATGTGATACTGCAATATGTATAATCAGAGAAGTAAGATATTATACTGTATTTATGCATTATCAATCAAACTATTAAATGCATTCTACTGTCATGTACAACTACTTAAAACAAATAAAATTTAAAAAATTAAAAATGGTATAGCAAAAAATATTATATTGTGTGCATATACAAATATGTAACAACAAATAACATCATTATGTGCAACTATAATGCACAAATAAAAATGTGGGAAATGAAAAAAATAAGATGTTTTCCTGAAGAAATTTTTATAAAAGAAGAGCTCTTAAGTTAATGGATGAAACAGCTACTTACAGAATGTGACCAACAAAGCACTGTGAAATTCCAGAGCAGAAAAAGTAGCTAACTACTTGGGAAAGATCGAGGTGGGTTATGCCAGGTAGAGAAGACAAAATTGGAATGGGCTACAAGGCTAGACCTTGTCTAGGGAGCATGTTCCAAATAAGAAACAATTTAAGCAAGGCAAGGCCTGATTAAAATCTTCAATAACACTTGAAAACCATGAAGCAGGCCCTTCATGTGTAATTCAAATTTAAAACTAAGAATAAAGCTGAGCATGGTGGCACATACCTGTAATCCCAGCTTCTAAGGAAGCTAAAACAGAAGGATCTCCAGTTCGAGGCCAGTCTCAGCAATTTAGGAAGCTCCTGAGTCAAAATACATAAAAAGGGCTGGGGATATGTCTCAGTAGTAGAACACCTGTGGGTTCAAAAAGTAAGTTCACAAACTAAGAATAAGGAAGGAAGTACTACTAAGTGTTGTATTTCTCCAAGGAAATAATAAATAAATGTTTATGGTATTCCAGGTATTGTTGTAAACACTTTACATTTGTTAATTCATTTAATTTTTATAACAATCTGATGAGACAGTTATCATTATAATACTCCACTTTGCAGATTTGAAAACTAGATTATATAGAAGTTAAGTAACTTTCCCAAGGTCTAAACCCATTTTGTGTTCTTACTAGCTGTGTAATATAGCATCTTCAATATAACTCTCTCTTTCTCTCTCTCTCTCTCTCTCTCTCTCTCTCTCTCTCTCTCTCTCTTTTCCCTCTCTTTCCCATCTCTTTCTCCAGTCCTCTCCTTGTTTGCTCCATCCCTTTCCTCTTCCTTTCTCTCTCTCCATGCCTCCCTCCCTTCTTTCCTTCCTCCCTCTCTTCCTTCCTTCCTTTCTTCCTTTTGGTCTTTCTTCTGAGAAATCAAATATCAGCAACTTGGATTCTGTGGTTTATTTTCTCAAATACAGCTTTAAATTGTATGCAAATATATTCAAGCTTCTCAAAAACACTGATATGTATGGATATATGATGACAGTATATGAAGTCAAAAGCTAAACAGGACCCTTCTTATTGGAACATTGATTCTAATTAAGCATATATAGTTATAAGGAGCTAAATTTTATTGAATACTAATATGAGTATGGCATTTAGCCCTCAAAACAACCTCATGAAGTAGGTAATATTGTCATCACCACTTTAGTGATGAGGAAACTGGGGTTTATAGAAACTCAATAACTTGTCCAAGGTAACATAGCTAGTAAGAAGTGGAGCCAACCTAACTTGAAGCTTAACTTTTCTTGGACCCTAGCTTAACTGATGCAAAATTCTCTTAATTACTATGCTCTACGTACTTTAAAATCACAGACATGTATTAGAAAATTTTGCATACATAGCATTAAGAAATGTCAAACTTCTAAGCTATTTCAAGGTACAACCTCAGATCCCACTGATAATGTAAAATGCACTATAGTCCACTGCTATTTCTACTTGTATCAAGAAATAATGAGAAGCCCTACATAAAGAATTAGAGGAGACTGGGAGATTCAATGACCTCCATTCATGTTGACAAATGGGGACGGCCTTGTAAATATGTGATTCTGGTTGCTTCTATCAATCAAATTCACAAAAAGAAATAGATGGTAAATTCGAATTAGGAAAATTTGAGAAGGGCTAAATTAAATGGCTATTATATTAATCCAGATTGGATATAGGGGACACATATTGGATAGTACAATAACTAAGGGCTGTAGCAGCAAAGCTGTTGCCAGCCCTAGGCCTGAAGGGAAAAGAGGAAGAATGGTTACAGGAAGGCAGAAAGAGAGAATGGTCAAAGAAGGCAGCCTTGAAAGAAGCAGAGACATTTTGTTGAGGGACACAACCATCCCAAGGAATCCTCACGGGGAGAGATCCAAGGGAATCAATTTCCTGAACTTATTCCCTTCTTTCCCTCTGACCTCCTATGGGATTTCAGGTCAAACTCAGCCAGATGCCAGAGGGCAAGGGAGTTGGTTAATGTAATCCATATAGTTCAAATTATGGAGAGCAGAGAGCAAAGAAGAAAAGGACATTAAGTGGATTTTGAAAGGGCAAATAGAAGACATAGAGCACAGTTCCCTGTGCGACTGCTGAGGCTACAGAGACCGACCAGAATGTTCTATTACCACAGTATTGTTCTGCTAATACCATAGACTCAAGATAAATGTCTTCCAAGAGATCATTCTAGCCCATAGATATTAAACTCACACTATACTAGTTAAGATATGGCTATGTGCTCTAATAAACTCTAAACTTTCAGTGTCATAATACAGTAAAAATATTTACAGTTCAAAGTGTTTCTGATTATAAAGGACTTCCACATGGGCATTCAAGAACCCTGATTCTTGCATCTCGTGCCTCTGATCTCCTCTTAGCCCCTAGAGTTCTCTCCATTCAGCCAGAAGATAGGAAAATAGACTAAAGTCACTGTTTCTTAACTACTTTGGTCTAGCATGTCTCACAGCAATTTTCCTAAAATTCTATTAGTGAGAATGAGTCACATGACTCATCTAAATGTGAGGGAGGCTGGGAAATGCAGTGTTGACTGGATAGTCACTATCCAACAGCAATCCTACAACAAGGAATCAGAACTAGAATCTTTAGATATCAGTTAGACATCTTTGTCACAGAGAGCTTTGAAAAACTGATATAAATTGAAGTTTTTATACAGGCTGACAATATCCTATCAACCACTTAATCAGTTATTATAGGCTGCTGTATGATAGGCACTATGTAGAAGAGACAAGTTATCAAGCCTGGTAACTGCCCTTAAAACATTTATGTATTTGCAGAGGCATCTAAGGAAAAAAGTTAAAATTGAATCAATTTCTCAGTTGTCCAGCTCCTGGTGCTTGCTACCTTAGAAACAGAAATATGAGTGGCTGTTTTAACAGAAATATGAGTGACTGATTTAACTCATTTAACTCATTCACCTTATTTCAAGTTCCCTACACAAACTCACATAGTTCTATTGTTCAGACTGAAATTAATCCATCAGTTTTGTCAAACCAGTAGCTTATTTGTTTATTCAGAAAACAGAGTCAAGTATTTTTTTCTGTAGCTGTTGTAACAGCCTTACGTCTTGTAATCACTATAGACTAACCTTATCCTCCCTTCAGTATCTGAAAGTCATTCATTTAATCCCAATTTTCTCTCTCTCTCTCTCTCTCTCTCTCTCTCTCTCTCTCTTTCTCTCCCTCCTTCCTGGTTCTGTGTCCTGAGCTGCTTTCCTCTGCCACACTGTTCTGCCATGATGTTCTACCACAACTCTGATCCAGAACAATAGAGTCAGCCATTTATGAACTGAAATCTCTAAAACTCTGAGCAACAAACAAACATTTCCTCTTCTAAAAAATAAAAATGAAAAGAGCCTAATTTTATTATCTCATGAAAAAAAAAGTTCCAATTAATTATAAGTAATTCTACCCCAGGGTTCCAACCTTTAATTCAACTTCTATTGACTTTGACCTTTTTAAATCATCTGCATGTCCTTTAAGAGCACCTTAGTTATTTTATTCTTTAAATTTGAAATTTTTTAAAAGAAAGGGAAGTGACACAGGTCAGGTTTGATTTGAAAAGCCAAAAGCTGCCCAGCAGAACAATGAGCAAAGAAACTGTGAGAAAGGTTGGAATCCATAGATACAAGCAAACATCTGCATTCCTGAAATGCCAGTCTTTAGTATTGCTGGGAAGAAAAATTACACTTCTAATGTTGTGAATATGTGATATTTTTCTTTCTTCTTGAAATTGAGAAAAGGATGTAATGAGGTTTGATATAAACAAGGCAAAAGCGACTGCCTGGCCTGCTAATGAGGACATGGCACAAAATCTGCGGAGGCTACCTGGGTAACCTGAATAACTGATGTCCATAGTTACTATAAAAAGTTAAAATTTGCCTGTGAAACATTTTGACTCAACTTCCACCCAGACAAGAGCTGCTCACAAGGAACAAGACCCACACTTCCTTTTGTTGACTGCTATGCCTTGAATGTGTCTCCCAAAGTTCATGTGTTAGAAACTTTATCTCCTACCTAATCATGTTGAGAGGTGGGACTTTTTAGAGGTGATTAGATCGTATGGGCTCTGTTCTCATGAATGGATTAATGCTATTATTGCAAGGGAGTTAATATCATAAGAATAGATTTGTTATAAAATGAATTTTGTCCTCTCTTGCTTGCTCTTATGTTTCTTTGCCTTTCTACCTTCTGCCATGGTAGGGCACAAAACAAGGACCCTCACCAGATTCTGGCACCTTGATATTAGACTTTCCAGCCTCCAGAACTGTGAGAAATAAATCTTTTCCTTATAAATTATACATTCTATGGTGCCCCTTATTTTTGGGGGACTCATTATTAGACCCTTGGTGAATGCCTGAAACCACAGATAGTACTAAATCCTATATACACTGTTTAATATATGCATATGTAACTATAACAAGGGTTAATTTTTAAATTATGAATAATGAGATTAACAAAAATAATAATAAAATGAAACAATTATGACAGTGTACTAAAAATGCAAGTTACGTGAATGTGGTCTCTCTGTGTGTCTCTGTCTCTGTCTCACTAAGTTGTTGTACTGTTCTCACCCTTCTTGAGATGATGTGAGATGATACAATAACTGTGTGATGGGATGAAGTGAGGCGAATGGCATAGACATTGTGATGCGACATTAGACTACTACATAAGGGCTACTAAACACAAACATTGTGATACCAAGAAAGTTGATCAGATAACTGAGATGACTACTAAGTGACTGACAGGTAGGTAGCATATGTAGTGTGGATATGCTGGACAAAGGGATGACTCATGTCCCCTGTGAGTTGGATAAGAATGATGTGAGATTTTACCATGCTCAGAATAGCACACAATTCAAAATTTATAAATTATTTGTTTTTGGAATCTTTAATTTAATATTTTCAAAACACAACTGACTGCAGGTATTTGAAACCACAGAAAGTATAACTGGATAAGGAAGGACTACTGTATTGTTTTTTTTTTTTGGTTTTTTTGTGGTGCTGGGGATTGAACCCACAGCCTTGTGCTTGTGAGGCAGGTGCTCTACCAACTGAGCTATATCCCCAGCCCTGCATTGTTGATAGTAACACAAAATACACTGACATTGTCCTGTCCTTAAAAGGTGTGAATTAGTTTATATAATTATATAGAAATATAGATATATAATAAAAGGAAGAAGAGCTTGAAACCTATTCCAAAACCTTGATTATGGAGAGACTAACTACCATTGCTACAGTCATATAATGCTCATTAGACAGAAATAAAATAAAACATTTGACAAAATTCACGGAATATGGCTATGCTGACGAGCTACACTTTCTCTAGCACAACCACTTTATCATTTCAGAAATTTTTTTAAAGGACCTAAAAATAGTATACAGTGGGGAAGAAGGGTTTTATACCAGTCCAGAAACCCAGTCTTGAGCTGAGGTAGAATAGGTGGCAAATTATGTAGTGTTGTAGTGTTCCAGAATGTCTTTTTGTCCAAAATAACTATCTTTCCTTATTTCTGTGCCTAAATTCCTCTCAAGAAATCCAAAGTTCTTCCTTTCACAAACAGAAATGAGATGAAAATATTAATCTCCTCAGGGTTCCTGGAACTCTGGTGCCTGCCGAAATTTGGATGATGATAGTAATAGAAAAAGACAACCTCAGTACTGAGCAACCATATTCTTTAGCTTTTCCTGTAAAGTTCATCTGTTTATCCAAAGTGGGAACCATATAAAGAAGATTCAGATAGTGAGAAAGGCAACTTAGAAAAAAAAAAACCAGCAAGGGCAATTTAAAATCAAAAGGGCAAAAACAAAAGCTCTTCTGATGTCCTGAATTACATAGGGATGTGGCTAACAATGTATTCTTTTTTACTTTTCCTCCTTGGATTTTAATGAATGTTTTCACCTGCATGTATTTTTTTTTTTTTTTTGGATACAATACAGGATTTATTGGGTGTGTGTGAGATTAAGAAGGGGACAGCACAGTGGATGCCCTCATGAGTGCAGGGCCCGCCACTTGTCCAGGGGACCACAATTGGGGATATATTTGACCCCACAGCCATCAGGAATAAGCCGCTTCTCAGCCACCATGTCTTGAAACTCATCAGCATTAAATTTGGTAAAGTCCCACTGCTTTGAGATGTGGATCTTCTGGCGGCCAGGGAACTTGAACTTGGCCCTGTGTAGGGCCTCAATCACATGTTCCTTGTTCTGCAGCTTGGTGGGGATGGACATGATGACTTCGCCAATGTGAACCCTGGCCACTGTGCCCTGGAGTTTCCCAAAGGCACCCCGCATACCTGTCTGGAGCCTGTCTGCCCCAGCACAGGACAACATCTTGTTAATACGGATGACATGGAAAGGGTGGAGCCGCACTCGGATATGAAAGCCGTCTTTGCTACAACTTTTTACCATGTACTTGTTGGCACAAATACGGGCAGCCTCCAAAGCTTCAGAGGATAGCTGCTCATATTCATCAGACACTATGTGGCCACAGAGTGGGAACTCATCCACTTTTGCCTTTTTCCGCCCAAGGTCAAAGATGCAGATTTTGGCATCAGGAACACCCTGGCAGAAACGAGACTTTGGGTACAGCTTGTTTTTACAATACCGGTAACACTGGGTGGGGCGGTGGCCCATGGCAACACCAGAATCTTCCGTGGCGTGCTGAAGGAAAAGAGCACCTTTGTATTTGTAATTCTGGAAAATTCTCAACAATTAAAAATATGCCTCTTCATTATCAGTATTTTCTCTTCCTGGAACTCCTATTAGATAAACTTTTCAACTTTTATTCTATCATTTACATATCTTTCACATTTTCTTTCTCTTTAGCTCTCTTCATTCTGGGTGACTTCCTCATAGAATGAGATCTCTCAATCAATTTAGAAAGCCTCCCTTCAGCAATGTCTGGTCTACTTCTGTGTGTATCTATTGAGGCTTTTATTCAATAACATTTTTTAAGTTGTAAATAGACACAATACCTTTATTTTATTTATTTGTTTTTACGTGGTGTTGAGGATAGAACCCAGTGCTCACATGTGCTAGGCAAGTGCTCTGCCACTGAGTTACAACCTCAGCCCTCAACAATATTTTTATAAATTTGTTAAAGTGTAATTTACATGTAATAAAATATGCCTATTTAAATGTGTAATTAGATGAAAAATGTATATATTGATGTAATAATCACCCTAATTAAGATATAGAGCATTTGTATCACAGAAGAAGGATCTTTCATGTTCCTTCATGCATGGAACTGGGCTGGTCTATAATAGGATATATATGGAAGAAAATATTCACTGTCTGATTTCTTTGGTTTAGCAAACTGCTTTTGAGATTTATCAATGCTGTTGAGAGTTTTGTTCCTTTTGATTGCTGAGTATTTCATTGTATGGATATGCCACTTTTTATCTATTCACACATTGATGGATATTTAGGTTGTTTTCAATTTTAGCTATTATAAATAAAGATGCTATGAATATTTGTATGCAAGTCTTTGTATGGACAAGTGTATTCATTTCCACAGATTAATATTTCCCAGGAGAACTACTGAATTATAGGTTAGGTGTATGTTTCACTTTATAACAAACTACTCAACTATCTTATAAATTTCCTTCTTTATTCCACTGATCTCCCTTCTATTTTCAAAGTATCTCCTCTTTTTCACTTCCTTATTTCTCTCTGATTTCATCATATGAAAGAAAATATTTGACCTTTGGCTTTCTTAATTTGGTTTATTTCACTTAGCATGATGTTCTCCAGTTCCATCCATTTACCAACAAATGACAATTTCATTCTTCTTTATGACTGAATAAAACTCCATTGTGTATATATAACAAATTTTCTTTATCCATTCATCTCTTGACACACACCTGGGTTGGTTCCATAACTTGGCTCTTGTGAATTGTGCTACTATAGACATTGATATGCCTGCATCACGAGAGTATGCTGACTTTTGCTGCTTTAGATAAATGCTAACGAGTGGGAAAACTGGGTCATGTGGTGGATCCATTCCTAGACTTTTGGGGAGTGTAAAGTGTTTGTATTAATTTGAGGTCCCATAAACAAAGTCTGAGTGTACCCTTCCTCCATATTCTCAACAGCATTTATTATTATTTATATTCTTGATAATTACCATTATGACTAAAGTGAGATGAGATCTTAGTGTAGATTTAATTTGCATTTCACTGATTGCTAGAGACGTTGAACATGTTCTCATAGATTTGTTAGCCATTTGTGTTTCTTCTTTTGAGAAATGTCTGGTTAGTTCTTTTGCCCATTTATTGGTTGGGTTATTTTATGTTGTTTCTTGGTAGTAAGCTTTTTGAGTTCTTTATACATTCTGGATGTTACTCCCCTATAGGAGGAGTAGATGGAAAAAATCTTCTCCCATTCTGTAGACTCTCTTTTCATGTTCTTAATTAACTGCACAGAAACTTTTTAATTTGATGTCGTCCTACTTATTGATTCTTGGTTTGGTTTCTTGAGCTTTAGTGGTCTTGTTAAGGAAGTTGATATCTGTGCCAGTGTGCTGGAGTGTTGACCCTATGTTTTCTTCTAGCAGTTTCAAAGTTTCTGGTCTAATTTGTAGGTCTTTTATCCACTTCGAGTTGACTTTTGTGCAGAGTGAAAGATAGGGATCTAGTTTCCTTCTCTACATACGGAGATCCAATTTTATCAGCACTATTTGTTTAAAGTGCTGTCTTTTTTCCAACATATGTTTTGGCACCTTTGTCAAGTATGAGATGGCTATAAGTATGTGGGTTTATCTTGGTGTCTTCCTTTCTATTACATCAGTCTTCATGTCTGTTTTGATGCCAATACCAAGCTGTTCTTGCTACTATAGCTCTGTAGTATGATTAGAAATCAGGTATTGTGATGCCTTCAGAATTGTTCTTCTTACTAAGTATTTACTTTGGCTATTCTAAGTCTTTTATTCTTCCATATAAATCTTAAGGCTTCACTTTCTAGTTCTGTGAAGAATGCCATTAGTACTTGGTGGGAATTGCATTAAATCTTTATATCACTGTTGGTAATGTGGTTATTTTGACAATATTAATTCCGCTTATCCAAGAACATGGAAAGTCTTTCCATCTTCTAAGGTCTTCTTCAATTTCTTTTTTCAGTGTTCAGTCGTTTTTATTGCAGCAGTCTGTCACCTACATGGTCAGATTTATTGCCAAGTACTTTTTAGGTTATTATGAACAGAATGGTTTTCCTGACTTATTTTTCAGCATATTCATTATTAAAATATAGGAAAGCTATTGATTTATGTATGTTGGTCTTGTATTCTGCTTCTTTGCTGAATTTATCAACTCTCAAAGTCTTCTGGTGGAGTTGTTTTTTCTTTGTGTGTGTGTGTGTGTGTGTGTGTGTCTACTAGATATAGGATCATGTCAGCAGCAAGCAGAGATAATTGTCTTCTTTTCTATCTGTATCCCTTTAATTTCCTTCTCTTACCTTGTTGTTCTGGCTAGTTTCAAGAACAATATTGAATAGGAATTGTGAGAGTGGATATCCTTGTCTTATTCCTCATTTTAGAGGAAATACTTTCAGTTTTTCTCTGTTCAGTATAATGTTAGCCTTGGGTTTGTCACATATAACCTTTCTAATGTTGAGATAAATTCTATTTCTAGACTTTTCAGTGTTTTTAAATGAATGGGTGCTGGATTTTGTCAAAGGCTTTTTCTGTATCTATTGTGATAATCATCTTATTCTTGTTCCTAATTTTATTTATGGGGTGAATTACATTTATTGAATTGCATAGTTTGAACCAACCTTGCATCCTGTGATGAAACCTTCTTGATAATGAAATCTTCATGATCTTCTTAATGTGTTTTTAATGTGGCTTGCTAATATTTTATTATGGATTTTTGTTTTTTGTTCATCAGATCTGTTGGTCTGTACCTTGCTTTCCTTGATGTGTCTTTGTCTGGTTTTAGTATCAGGGTGGTACTGGATTCATAGAATGAATTTGAGAGAGTTTCCTCCCTGTATATTTCATGGAATCATATGAAGAAGGTAGGCATTATTTCCTATTTAAAGGTCTGGTAGAACTCAGTTGAGAATCCAACTGATCCTTGGATTTTTCTTGTTGGAAGACCTTTAATTGCTGTTTCAATCTCATTGATTGATATAGGTCTGTTTAAGTTTTCTATCTCTTCCTGGTTCAATTTGAGTACGTCATATGTGTCTAGAAATTTGTTGATGTCTTCTAGATTTTCAAGTTTATTGGAATATATAAATTTTCATGATAGGTCCTAGTGACACTCTGGATTTCAAAAATGTTTGTTGTAATAACTCCTTTTTCATCTCTAATTCTGTTGATTTGGGTCTTCTGTCTTTCTTTTGGTAGAAGAAATGAAAAATAAACATAAAGCCAATGAATAGATGAATTTAATTAGAAGAATAGTCAATCAAAGAAGACACAAGTATGAATTATACGTTAGAAATCAATCTAAATGACAGGAAATAAAAATCATCTTTCTAATAATACTGAATGTACATGGTCTCAACTTTCTAATGAAAAGATATAGACTGGCAGAGTGGGTTAAAAACAGTACCCAACCATATGTTGTTTACAAGAGACTCACCTTACAGGCAAAAGCATCCAGAGTCTAAAGGATAGGAAAATATATAACATGCAAGTGAAAACCAAAAGCAAACAGGAGTAACTACTCTCACATCTGACAAAGTAGAATTTAAACAGAAATTTATCAGAAGACACAAAGAAGGCCATTTCATAACTGGTTAAGGGAATCATACAACAAGAAGATATAATGCTTTTAAATATTTATATCCCCAAAAGCAGTGTCCCCATGTATATAAAACAAACCCTTCTCAGTACAAGGAATCAAATAGGCCAGACTTGGTGGTTCACACCTGTAATCCCAATACCTCAGTAGGCTGAGGTGGAAGGATTGCAAGTTCAAATCAAGCCTCAGCAACTTAGTGAGGCCCTAAGCAACTTAGCAAGACTCCATCTTAAAGAAAAATACATATATATAAACATATATACACATTAACAAGGCTGGTGATGTGGCTCAGTGGTTAGGCACCCCCTGAGTTCAATACCTGGTGTCAGAAAAATGTTTAAATAGGCTGCAATACAATAATACTGGGTGATTTCAACACATCTCTCTCACCAATAGGTAACTCATTGTGACATAAATGAAGGTTTTTCAGAAGTAAAAAATAATATTGGGAGGACCTAACAGAAATTCATGGAATATTCCACCCATCAACAATGAGATTCACTTTCTTCTCAGTTGCACATGGAACCTTCTATAAAATAAATAATATTTCAGGACACAAAGTAAGACTTAGCAAATACAAAAAATTACAGATAATCCCTTCCATCCTACATGTTCATAATGCAATGAAATTAAAAATTAATAACAAGATAAAAAGCAGAAACCATTTTAACACATGCAGATTAAATAATACACTTTTAAATGAGGAAAGGATCATAGAATAATTCAGAGGAAAAAGAAAAAAAATTAGAAACAATTGGGAGCAGAGATACAACATAACCAAATCATTGGGACAATATGAGTGCTAATTTAAGAGGCAAGTTTACAGCATTAAGTGCCTATATTAAAAACAAAATGAAACCCAGAAAGATCCCAAATTTATAATCTAATGTTGCATCACAAATGCCCTAGAAAAGCAAAAGCAATCTGATTCCAAAATCAGTAGAAGACAGGAAATAATTAAGATCGGAGGTGAAATTAATGAAATTGAGAATAAAAATATAAAGGATCAAGGCAACCAAGGCGATTCTTTCAAAAGATAAATAAGATCAACACACTCTTAGTCAAACTAACCTTTTCCTATTGAATTGCTTTTGCTCCTTTGTCATATATTAATTTACTGTATTTTTACAAGTTCTTGTCTCAGCTCTGTATTGTGTTTCATTGATCTTTTTGTTTATTCTAACCCTAACCCAATAACACATTGTCCTTACTGCTGTAAGCCTTAAAGTCAGGTAGTGTTAGTATTCCAAGTTTATTCTTCTTCTTCAGTATTGTGTTGGCTATTCTGGAACTTTCAACTTTCCACTTAAACTTTTGAATCAGTTCATCAATACCCACAAAATAACTCACTGGGATTTGGCCTGTGACTACAGTAGCCAAGTTGAGAAGCATTAACATCTTAATAATATTGATTCTTCCCATTCATGAACATGAGATATCTGTTCAATCATTTAGATCTTCTTTGATTTCTTTCATCAGAGTTTTATACTTTTCTGTTATAGACCTTTCACATATTTTGTAAAATTTTGCCTAAATATTTCATTTTTAACTACACCATTAAGTGGTACAGTGTGGTGGGGTTTGTTTTTTCATTTTCAATCTCAAATGCTGGTGAGTGGTGATTAATTCATATGTAGAAAAGTAACTGATTTCATATATAGGAAAGAAATTGACTTTTCTATATTAACCTTGTATCCTACAACGTTACTAATAATCACATATCAGTTCAGAGGTTTTTGGTTGGTTGATAGATTTGTTTTTGTCAATTCTTTGTGATTTTTCTACATAATCAATCATGACATCTCTGAACATAGGCAGCATTATTTCTTCCTTCTCAATCTTTGGCTATTTACTTCTTTTTATTATCCCATTACAATAGAGAGGACTTTTGACATCACATTAAATAAGAATGCAGAGAGGGGACATCTTTACCTTATTCTTTTCCTTTTTTTGTTTTGGGAGTGGTACCGGGATTGAACCCAGGGTTACTTAACCCCTGAGCCATATCCCTTGTCCTTTTTATTTTTATTTTGAGAAAGGATCTCACTAAGTTTCTTGGGACCTAAATAAGTTGCTGAGGCTGGATTTGAACTTGGCATCCTCCTGCCTCAGCCTCCCAAGCCACTGAGATTACAGGCGTGTGCAACCATGCCCAGTGCTTTACAGTAATTTTAACAGGAAAGTTTGCAGTTTTTCAACAATAAATATTATATTATTTGTATGGTTTTTGTAGATGCTCTTTATCAAGTTGAAGAAGTTTCCCTCTCTTTCTAGCTTTCTGAGAGGTTTTGTTGTTGTTTATCATGAATGCGGTTTGGATTTTTTATCACTACCCCACTTATTTTGGATTAGCTTCTGCAATCTACAGTTATGCATCCACATTAATACGTATAGCAGCACAATTCATAATAGCCAATCTATGGAGCCAACCTAGGTGACTCTCAACAGATGACTGGATAAAGAAAATGTGGTGTGTGTGTGTGTGTGTGTGTATATACACAATGAAATATTACTCAGCCATAAAATGTATGACATTATGGCATTTGCCAGTAAATTGGTGGAACTGGAGACTATCATGCTAAATTATGTAAGGCAGTCCCAAAATGTCAAATGTTTCTTCTGTATCTTTGGATACAATTCTGTGATTTTCTGTCTTTAGCCTTGTTAATGTGATGTATTATTTTACCTGGATTTTTACTTGTGAGTCAACCTCATATAACTGTAATAAATCCCAGTTTGTCATGATGTGTAATTATTTTCATGCATTGTTGCATTCTATTTGCTAATATTTTGTTGAGTTTTGTAATTATGTCCATGAAGATATTGATCTGTCCTTTTCTTAAGTTTCCATCTGCTTATGGTAGTCATAAGCATATAGTCAATGATAAAAACAAATCAAAACAAAGAAATTACCTGAAACAGAGATTTGCCATCTTTAATTTAGCCTTGCTATGGGTAATGCTGGCCTCATAGAATGTGTAAGGAGGTATTCCCTCTGCTCATATCTTCTTTGCCTACAACAGCACAATGAAGACTATCTCCTATATATTTCTAGAATTTTTATATGTAGTGTTTACATTTAGGTCCATGACCTACTTTGAGTTAATTTTATGTATTGAGTTACTACTTTAGGTGATTTTCGTTTGTTTGTTTTGATTTGTTTTGATTTTTTTTTTCATTGACTATTCTGTTGTCTCAGCACTATTTGTTGTGTGGCTCTATTTTTGGATTCTAATATGTTCCATTCATATGTGTTTCTATCTTTGTATCAATAGCATGCTTTCTTGATTATTGTAACATTATATATTGAGTTGTAACAGTGATCACACAACCTTGTTCCGGTTTCTGAAATTATATTGGACATTTTAGGTTCTTTGCATTTCTGAACAAATTTTAGAATTGCTTGTCATTTTCTTCAAAAACATTAGCTGGAATTTTTCTTGAGGTTCTGCTGAATCTATGGTTCATTTAGGAAGAATCAACTTCTTAGCAATATTTAGCCTTCTGATCCATCAACGTTGTATCTCTCTCCTTTTATTTAGGTCTTCTTAATTTTAATTGAGTTTAATTGACTTTTCTTGAGCTTTGCTCTTGCAAGTACTTAATTCACTATCAGCTGTTTTTGACACTATCAAGGCTTGGTTTTAACCTTTATTAGTATGGAGCCACCTTAGCCATTTTTCTAAAACTGGGTTCTAAAACAGGGTCCAATCAACAACATTGCAATAATAATAATAATAATGATAATAATAATAATAATAATAAGGTTTTTTCTCTTTTTTTATTTGTTCTATTAAGTATACATGATAGCAGAATGCATTTTCATTCATTATACACAAATGGAGTACAACTTTTCATTTCTCTTGTTGTATACAATGTAGAGTCATTATTCGTGTAATCATACATGTTTATGGGGTAATGATGTCTATTTCCACCATCTTTCTCACCTCTGCACCTCCCCTCCCCTCAGTCTGCCTTTGGTTTTTTGGGATTGGCTAATCTCACCTAGCATGATATTCTCCAACTCCATCCATTTAACTGCAAATGCCATAATTTTATTCTTCTTTATGGCTGAATAATATTCCATTGTGTATATGTACCACAGTTTCTTTATCCATTCATCTGTTGAAGGGCATCTAGTTCAGATCCACAGTTTAGCTATTGTGAATTGAGCTGCTATAAACATTGATGTGGCTGCCTCACTGTAGTATGTGAATTTTAAGTCCTTTGTGTATAAACTGAGGAGTGGGATAGCTGGGTAAATGGTGGTTTCATTCCAAGCTTTCTTAGGAATCTCCATACAGCTTTCCAGAGTGGCTGCACCAATTTGCAGTCCCACCAGCAACGTATGCATGAACCATTTTCCCCACATCCTCGCCAACACCAATTGTTGCTTGTATTGTTGATAATTGCCATTCCAATTGAAGTGAGGTGAAATATTAGAGTAGTTTCGATTTGCATTTCTCTAATTACTAGAAATGTTGAACACTTTTTCATATATTTATTGATAGATTGTATATATTCTTTTTTTTCCATTTTGTTTTTATTTACTTATTGATTCATTGAACACAAATGGAGTACAGCTATTGTTTCACTGGTTGTACACAAAGTAGAGTCACACCATCTGTGCGTTCATGCATGTACACAGGGCAATGGTATCTGTCACACACTCTGTTATTAATTTTGCCCCCCTCCCGCCCCCACCCCTCCCTTCCCTCTATGCTAGCTATCTTTCCTCCATTCTTGCCATCTTTCCCCCCCATATTATGCATCATCATTCATTTATCAGAGAGACCATTCGGCTTTTGGATTTTTGGGATTGGCCGATCTCACTTAGCATAACAGTTTCCAACATCATCCATTTACCTACAAATGCCATAATTTTATTCTTCTTTATGACTGAGTAATATTCCATTGTGTTTATATACCACAGTTTCTTTATCCATTCATCTACTGAAGGGCATCTAGGTTGATTCCATAATCTAGCTATTGTGAATTGAGCAGCTATGAACATTGATGTGGCTGCATCACTGAAGCAATCTGATTTTAAGTCCTTTGGGTATAAGCCAAGGAGTGGGATAGCAGGGTCAAATGGTGGATCCATTCCAAGTTTTCTAAGGAATCTCCACACTGCTTTCCAGAGTGGCTGCACCAACTTGCACTCCCACCAGCAATGTATGAGTGTACACTTTTCCCCACATCCTCGCCAACACCTGTTGTTGCCTGTGTTATTGATAAAAGACATCCTAATTGGGGTAAGATGAAATCATAAGGTGGTTTTGATTTGCATTTCTCTTATAACGAGTGATGTTGAACATTTTTTCATAAATCTGTTGATTGCTTGTAGATCTTCCTCTGTAAAGTGTCTGTTCATTTCCTTGGCCCATTTATTGATTGGGTTATTGGTGTTCGTGGTGTAAAGATTTTTGAGTACTTTGTAGATTCTGGAGATTAGTGCTCTGTCCAAAGTGTGTGTGGCAAAGATTTTCTCCCACTCTGAAGGCTCTCTCTTCACATTGCTGATTGTTTCCTTTGCTGAGAAGAAGCTTTTTAGTTTCACTCTATCCCAATCATTGATTCGTGCTTTTATTTCTTGCGCTTTGGGAGTCATGTTAAGGAAATCTGGTCCTAGGCCAACATGATG
>JAJEJO010047385.1:0-112623 GCA_020662805.1 Glaucomys volans
ACAGGCAACAACAGGTGTTGGTGAGGATGTGGGGAAAAGGGTACACTCATACATTGCTGGTGGGAGTGCAAGTTGGTGCAGCCACTCTGGAAAGCAGTGTGGAGATTCCTTAGAAAACTTGGAATGGATCCACCATTTGACCCTGCTATCCCACTCCTTGGCCTATACCCAAAGGACTTAAAATCAGATTACTACAGTGATGCAGCCACATCAATGTTCATAGCTGCTCAATTCACAATAGCTAGATTATGGAATCAACCTAGATGCCCTTCAGTAGATGAATGGATAAAGAAACTGTGGTATATATACACAATGGAATATTACTCAGCCATAAAGAAGAATAAAATTATGGCATTTGTAGGTAAATGGATGATGTTGGAGACTGTTATGCTAAGTGAGATCAGCCAATCCCAAAAATCCAAAGGCCGAATGGTCTCTCTGATAAATGAATGATGATGCATAATGCGGGGGGGAAGGGTGGCAAGAATGTTGGAAGGATAGATAGCATAGAGGGAAGGGAGGGGTGGGGTTGGTGTGGGGGGGTAAAAATAATAACAGAATGTGTGACAGATACCATTGCCCTGTGTACGTGCATGAACGCACAGATGGTGTGACTCTACTTTGTGTACAACCAGTGAAACAATAGCTGTACTCCATTTCTGTTCAATGAAACAATAAGTAAATAAAAAAAAAAGAGTATGGCAGAGGGAAGTGGCTCACATGATGAGCAGGAAGCAGAGAAAGATACAGAATATATACCCCAAAGGCAGGCTCCCAATGCCCCCCTTCTCCAGTCATACCCTATCTGTCTTCGGGTGCCACTCAGATCATCCCCATCAGGAGATTAATTCACTCACTGGGTTAAAGCTTTCATACCCCAATCATTTCACCTCTGAATGTTCTTGCATTGTCTCACTTATGAGCTTTTGGGGGATACATAATATCTAAACCATAACAACCCCAAAACTAGAAAAGAAAATAGATCTGTTTTGCCATGGTCTGAATGGAAAGGAAAGGTAGAGAGCTAATAATTCAGATAGGGCATAGGAAAGTAGAAAAGAAAGGACATCAAGGGAAAAGGGCCTTCTGTGGTTTCACGATTGGTTCCCTTCAGGGCTCGATTTTGCTGTACCAGATTGCACGTGCATCAGCACACCCTTTCAGTGACTGGAGGGTGTAATTCCACACTCATATATATGCAGTACTAACATATACAAACTATTTTTTGATATAAGAGAGATGCCTGAAAGGGTGACGCTATATATTTGTTGAGACCACTCCTTTCAGAAAATATAAAATAGAAATGTGCAAATCCAAGTGTGCTTACTCTGGGATATGTGTGCATACCATGTGATGGACTGGACTCAATGATCTCAGAGGATTCCAGTAATATGGC
Organism: Glaucomys volans; assembly: GCA_020662805.1. NCBI lineage: Eukaryota > Metazoa > Chordata > Mammalia > Rodentia > Sciuridae > Glaucomys > Glaucomys volans. The sequence continues at coordinate 1,397 of JAJEJO010047385.1, forward strand.
TATATCTTTTGAGGTAAATAACTTTTTGATATGAAGGATCTATGTTTGAAGACAAGTGATGGATTGCGATTATTGTGAAATAAATATTTGGTATTTAGTTTCTTGGCATAAACCTAAAATTCATGGAATCTCTGAAATGGTTATTATCTTTTTGTATGCCAATGAGTTGGCTAATGATTCTGTAGACTCTCAGTAATTGAGGATGGGACCTGATAACAGAAAAGACCAAGGAAGGGTTAGAGAATTGGGAATTTTATCTCCACTCCCAACATCTGGGGACTGGTGCGAGGCTAAAGGTTAAATTGATCACCATTAGCCAATAATTTAATCAACCATGTCTTTGTAATAAAGCCCACAGGAAAAAAGTAAAAGGACAGGGCTCAGAGAGTATTCAGCCAGTAAAATTTGTGGAGGTTCCTGGAAGCCGGGAGCTCAGAAAGGACATGAAAGATCTGCACCCCTTTCCTCATAACTGACCTAATGCATCTCCTCATGCGTGTCATTTGTAATATCCTTTAAAAGAAAGTTGTAAAGAAACAAATAAGTGAACTTGTTAAGAAATTTTATTTTTGTTTTTTCATGACATGCTCTACTGGAATCTCTTGCAGGATTACTCCTGATGTTTGTTTAGTGGTTACGATTTTAAGTAAAACAGATACAATATATATCTGTGTGTATATGTGTGTATATATATATATATATATATACACTCAGTGTCCAGGATTGAACCCAAGGGCACTTAACCACTGAGACACACCCCCATTCCTTGTAAAAAATTTTCATTTTGAGACAGGGTCTTGCTAAGTTGCCTAGGGCCTTCCCAAGTTGGTGAGGCTAGCTTTGAATGTAATCCTATTGCCTCAGCCTCCTAAATATATTAAATATATTTTAAATGAAAATCTAAAAACAAATTATTTTATTTATTATAAAAGCAAGCACTACAAAATATAATTATCAAAGATGAACAAACATTAGTTACCTGGCCAATTCTATGGGGTAAATGGACATGCAGGAAGATAAAACTCAAGGCAAAACCATGTACTCACGTCTTTCCAATACTCAGAAAAGTAGTTCTTCAAGTTTAAATTATCTCTATTTTTCTAATGAAATTGAGTAGTTTCATCTTGTTGAGTTATTTAATTATCTGATAAAAATAAAAAGTCAGGGAGAAGGACTGAGTCAAAGCAAAGATTTAGGTTTTGTATTACAAAGAGGTGTGCAGTTTAGTAGTTAAAAATAAAATGTTTTAGCCCTATTCAGCTTGTGTTGTTTTTTTTTTTTTTTCAGCTAGAAATTAGAATGTGCTAATTACAAGTGTGGGCTGCATATAAAAATATCCAGCTCTATTTCAAACATGTCTAGATAAGAATCTACACTGTATCCAACTAAAAAAGAACTTCGCTATAATTATCACACAACCCAATAAGTAACCTATTTAGTACTATTTAAATATACTACAAAACAATCATATTGTGCATACACTTTTATGATAAACATTTTTATGTAACAAAAGTGATTTGTGACTGATATTATATAGAATCATTTCATATTTAACAGTCCTTAAATTCTTAACAGAAATCTGCCTGGAAACAGACATCTATTTTCACACTGAAGATAGGTGAAACAATGCCATTATTGAAGATAATAAAAGCAAAAGACAATCTAGTTCAGACCTCCCCTTGTATTGTGATATTTTGACTAACTTACTGTTTGCTCAAACTGCCTACACCATTGCTACTTTTATGAAAATTATACATTAGCATGAATTTATCTTATATGAAAGTAAAACATTTTTGAGACTAGTATATTAATATAGTAAATGTAGCTCAAATAGGTATCATTTAATGGTAACTCTTTTGCTTACTTCTGGAAATTAAAATTTTAACACAAGTTTAAATAGAAGCAGAAAAGCACAGATAATTTTTTCCTGAATACATTAACTCAAATATTAAAGTCTCATAATAGACCTGATATTCCCACTATTCTCAATAATATTATAATTGTTCTTGGGCTGTCAGAAAAAAACAATTTTGAATATAAAGCTGAAATTAAGCATGCATTGCACAATTAAAGAGAATAAATACAAGAAAACCTTTTAGAGAAAAATTCATTTAATGAAAACCTTTTTTTAATGTTAAGGCAAAATATTTTAAATTTTTATAAAAGGTTCAATCCTCCTGATAGGAAAGGCAAAAAACAGAAAAGAGAGTCCAGGTAGGAAATTTTACCAAACACTAAAAATGTAATATGCCTTAAATGATTTAATTTGTACCCTCATTTCTATATGCATTGCACATCTCTCATTTCTTTTTACTGACTGCCCTAATTCTTGGAATGTTGGAAGGGAGTTCTAAAGTTAGTGAGGGCACAGGTATGCAAGAGGAAAGTGGTTTGAATTAGGAGAGGGTTTCTGGTGAAGCAGAGCTGATATATCCTGACTTACTTTCAAACATACTTCTCCCTTTTCTTCTATCATAACTATATTCGACCATCATTCTCCTATAAAATAAGCATGTATTTTCCTGTTCAATAAAACTTTCATTAGCCTTGGTCTACTTTTAAGTCATTTTAATTTCCCCAAAATTGTAGATTATGGCCAAAAATCTAAGAAACTTTTAAAATAAAAGACTATTTTCTTATGAGTTCAAATTAGTATAGAAAATGGAAATTCAATTTTCTTCTTCTAATGCAGAAGTACCACTTTCTCTTTATCTCTCATGTTGTTGAAGGGAAAATTAACTAAAAATAGAGATAGATAATACATTATTTGATTTATACTCTAAACAGCTTGCAAGGAAATGTGTGTCCTTCCAATGATGAATGGAAAGCACTGTTTATTATTCTGCCAAGGATTTACCATCTCATTTGTTGAAAGCTGTCTATTGACATTGATCTTAATTGGTTCCTATCAAATGCCATCTCTTTTTGGCATAAGACTGAGTTATGACCATCAACCGTCTTCAGTACTGTAAATATTGATATAACATTACTTTGCATAGGATTTTTAAACTAAAGGAAATATACAAAATGGAAGCAGAAGCAGCATGAGCCAGTACAAGTTACTAAAGAATTCTGTGCCTGAGAACAAAATATGACATACAGAGTTGAGTGACATCCTTCTTTAAAATTCTAAGAATAGTTATTATATTTCCAAGGCTAAAAAGCAGTTCTTATGGTTCCAAGGTGGTAAATTTCCATGGTGATCACTGAGGAATTATAGAGGAAAATACTATTAAGTTAATGATGACAAATACATTCTCATTTTAGCATTCATTTTGAAATGTTAGTGACCCTATGGATTGTGTTCTAATATTTCTAATAGCATTTACTTCTGGGGGACAGATGGAGTTTTTCTAAAATGTCTTATAGTAAAGAAAAAAGGGAGGAAAAAAGGAAAAAAAAAACATGTAACATTTGTCTTCTAAACAATAGGTGATTATATTCCAAGTTGTTTCCCAAAGAGATACTGAATTTGGAAGCCTATAAATATATACTATGAAATATTTGAGCAGGTTTGTTTATTATTATAAGAAAATGTCCCATGCAAAATGGGACATTACAGGTTTGAAAAATGAGATAGGATTTCTGGAAAACTTAACTTTATTCTCCAACTCACTGTACTTCTCTATAATTAATGTGGTTCAAAATCAAAAGAAAATCTACATTTTAATTTATAAAGTATATTTTATAGAGAGAATACTGAATAATGGCAGGACCTGTTGATGCTTGACTGAACTGAACTCTCATCATTAAGCTTTCTTTACAGTTATAAAGTCTGTATTCCATAAAAAACAATTTTGACAGGTTAACTTTTCCAAAAATCACAGTTACTACATATTAAAGCTAAAATTCAAACCTAAGGCAAGTTAACATGAAATCCCGTGCTCATTGCTAAGCTCTCTCATCTCCAAAGAGCTTATATAATGAGCAGTCCCATGGTTTCACAGCATTGAATATTATTTACACTTAGGCATTGCATTGAACTCCACCTCCACCCCCCCATCCCTCCCCACGAGATAAGAGAAATAGGTACTGAAACATATTGGCATTTTTTTTCTGTATTTAAAGTAAACATGAGGTTTAAAACGATTAAGCACCTTGCCTAAGGTCACAGAGCAAGTGGGTAGAAAAACTTAAATGAAAATATAAAAGTAATTTAAACATATCTAACAGTGAAGATTATAATTTATAATACACAAACTATTTGAATGTGTCTTTCCTGCTGGGGGCATTTGATTAAAAAAAGGCAAGGGGAAGTATAATCAAATTATCTATTTAAGCTTCCTTGCCCTAGAGAGTATATGAATTTAATAACCCACTAGCAGGTCCAGTGGAAAATATGATCTATGATTTTTATAATGCAGACTCATTGCTGTTTTATTTTATGCTCCTCAGTGTACAAAGCAGAAGTTGGAATAGAAAATAAATAGTAACAATATATTTGTCTACTGATATTTCTGCAGGAGTCATTCATTATTCCTTTTAAAATCGTACATGAATCTATTAGAGCAGAACTATATCCTGATGTTTCTGTCAGAGTTAAAGGTTAAACCTTGCTTATAGGGTTTTACTTCCAGCAAACAACATCTTAATTTGTTTATATGAAATGCTAATATTCCATTTCTTGTATTTTATTTCTTCTACCTCTTTTATAAGATTATTTATTTCCCCTTCTTCTTTATATATTCCTGTGTTTGGATCTTAATTCTCACAGTTTTAAAGAATTTCAGTTTTTATATACTTGTCTGCTTTCACATGAAGAAGGGATTCACCAACCCTTAAATTTCAAATACATAATGCAAGTTTCATTTCATCTAGAGAAATACAACACATAAGATCAGTCAAAAATAAGTCAAATTAAATGAAATCTCTACCATCATGGTAAAATTGAAAATTATGTACTCTAGATATACTAATAATATTCTTCAAGGGAATCACTTAAATTGTGATAAATCAAAGATGTCACATAAATAAGTTTCTCATTTATATCCTTACTTGAAGCAATACTTGTGAAAAATTAAGGATGTCACAGAAGTATGTTCCCTGTTGATATTATCACTAAGAGCAATTGGGAAATCACATATCAGCTACTCCCAAGTAGTCAAAATTTTGGAACACACACAGCATTATAGAAGGAGTCCTGGGAAAAAAAGGAATTCATGATGATCATTACTGGAATAGGTAGATATAAGCTGATGAAGTTCAAACTTCAGGAACTATGAGTTGGCATTAGGGAATAGACAGTTGCATGGCCATTCTCTCTAAGACTTTGTATTTATATAGTCCACAATATGCCTAATTTTCAATGTCTGATAGTTTGGGATTATTTTCCTTAAGGAGATATAAAAAATGGACAAAATTTAACACCATAAAGTCCAGTTCTGCTCTTGACTCCTTCATGAATAACCCGGGATATGAAATTAACATGGTCCAAAAATATCACAAGAGAATTGTGCACCCTTTTTTAAACTTTTATTTATCACTTATATTTATTTGTTCTATATAGTTATGCATGACAGCAGAATGCATTTCAATTCATTGTACATCAATGGAGTACAACTTTTCATTTCTCTGGTTGTACATGATGTAGTCACACCATTTGTGCAATCATACATGTGTATAGGGTAACGATGCCTGTCTCATTCCAACATTTTTCTCATCACCTTCCACCTCTCATCCTGTCAGTCCCCTCTGCATAATCCAAAGTCCCTCTATTCTTCCCTTACCCATGCCCACCCCATTTTGTATTAGCATCCACTTATCAGAGAAAATACTTGGCTTTGTTTTTCAGAATTGGCTTATATCACTTAGCATGATATTCTCCAACTCCATCCCTTTACCTGTAAATGCCATAATTTTATTCTTCTTTAAGGCTGAGTAATAGTCCATTGTGTATATATACCAGTTTCTTTATCCTTCCATCTATTGAAGGGCATCTAGGTTGGTTCCACAATTTATCTATTGTGAATTGAGCTGCTATGAACATTGATATGGCTGCACCACTATAGTATGCTGATTTTTAAGTCCTTTGAGTATAAACCAAGGAGTGGGATAGCTAGGTCAAACGGTGGTTCCATTCCAAGTTTTCCGTGGAATCTCCATACTGCTTTCCAGAGTGGTTGCAGCAGTTTGCAATCCTACCAGCAATGTATGAGTGTACCTTTCCCCTCACTTCTCACCAATATTTATTGTTGCTTATATTCTTGACAATTGACATTTTTATTGGAGTGAGATGAAATCATAGAGTAGTTTTGATTTGCTTTTCTCTAATTGCTGGAGATGATGAACATGTTTTCATATATTTGTTGATCAATTATGTATCTTCTTGAAGTGTCTGCTCAGTTCCTTAGCCCATTGGTTGATTAGGATATTTGTATTTTTGGTGTTTTCTGTGATCTGGAGATCAGTGCTCTATCTGAAGTGTGTGTGTGTGGTAAAGATTTTCTCCCACTCTGTAGGCCCTCTCTTCACATTATTGATTGTTTCCTCTGCTGAGAAAAAGGTTTTTAGTTTGAATCCATCACATTTATTGATTCTTGATTTTATTTCTTGTGCTTTGGGAGTCTTCTTAAGGAAGTCTGGGTCTAAGTGGATATGATGAAGATTTGGGCCTACTTTTCCTTCTATTTGGTGCAGAGTCTCTGATCTAATTCCTGATACATTTTGAGTTTTGTACAGGGTGAGAGATAGGGGTTTAATTTATTTTTGCCAATACAATTTGTTGAAGAGGGTTTCTCCATTATATGATTTTGGCACTTTTGTCTACTAAGACAACTGTATTTATGTGGGTTTCTCTCAGTATCTTCTATTCTATACCATTGATCTAACTGCCTCTTTTGATGCCAGTGCCATACTGTTTTGTTACTATTGCTCTGTAGTATAATTTAAAGTTTGGTATTGTTATGTCTCCTGTTTCAGTCTTCCCACTAAGAATTGCTTTGGCTGTTCTGGGTTTCTTATTTTCCCAAATGAATTTCATGATTGCTTTCTCTATTTCTCTGAGGGAAGTCATTGGATTTTAATTGAAATCACATTGAATCTGTATAACACTTTTGGTAGTATGACCATTTTGACAATATTAATTCTGCATATGCAAAAACATGGGAGCTCCTCTCATCTACTAAGGTTTTCTTTAATTTCTTTCTTTAGTTTTCTGTAGTTTTCATTGTAGATTTTTTCCATATCTTTTGTTAGATTGATTCCCAAGTACTTTATTTTTATTTTATTTTTTTGAGGCTACTGGGAATGGGGAAGTTTTCCTAATTTCTCTTTCAGAGTATTCATCACTTATTGATAGAAACACATTAGGTTTATGAGTGTTGATTTTATATCCTGCTACTTTAGTGAATTCATTTATTTGTTGTAGAAGTTTTCTGGTGGAATATCTTGGATCCTCTAAATATAGAATTATGTTGTCAGCAAATAGTGATAGTCTGAGTTCTCTTTTCCTATTTGTATCCCTTTAATTTCTTTCATCTTTCTAAATGTTCTGGCTAGAGTTTCAAGGATTATGTTGAATAGAAGGGGTAAAAGAGGACATCCCTGTCTTCTTCCAGTTTTCAGAGGGAATTCTTTCAATTTTTCTCTATTTAGAATGATTTTGGCCTTGAGTTTAGCATAGATAGCCTTTACAGTGTTGAGATATGTTCCTGCTATCCCTACTTTTTTTAGGGTTTTGAACATGAAGTGGTACTATATTGTATCAAATTTTTTTTTGCATCTATTGAAATAATCATGATTCTTAACTTTCAGTCTATTGATGTGATGAGTTACATTTATTGATTTCCAGATGCTGAACCAAACTTGCATCCTTGGGATGAAAGTCACTTGATCATGGTGCACTATTTTTTAAATATGTTTTTGTATGTGATTTGCCAGAAGTTAGTTAAGAATTTCTGCATGTATCTTCATCAGGGATATTGGTCTCAAGTTTTCTTTCCTCATGTCTTTGTCTGGTTTTGGTGTCAGGGTGATACTAACTTCATAGAATGAGTTTGGAAGGGTTCCCTCCTTTTCTATTTCATGGAATACTTGGAGGAGTATTAGAATTAGTTCTTCCTTGAAGGTCTTATGGAACTCAGCTGTGAATCCATCTGGTCCTGGGCTTTTCTTGGTTGGTAGGTTTTGATGGCATCTTCTATTTCATTGCTTGAAATTAGTCTGTTTAAATTGTGTATGTCCTCCAGATTCAGTTTGGGTAGATTGTATGTTTCTAGAAATTTGTTGATATCATCAAGATTTTCTATTTTATTTGAGTATAAATTTTCAAAATAGTTTCTAATTATCATCTGTATTTCAGTAGTAACCATTATAATATTTCCTTTTTCATCACAAATATTAGTAATTTGAGTTTTCTCTTTTTCTCTTCATTAGTGTAGCCAAGCATTTATTAATTTTATTTATTTTTTCAAAGAACAAATTTTTTGTTTTCTTAATTTTTTGAATTGTTTCTTTTGTTTCAGTTTCATTGATTTCAGATCTGATTTTAATTATTTCCTATCTTCTACTGCTTTTGGTGTTGATTTGTTCTTCTTTATCTATGTCTTTGAGATGTAATGTTAGGTTATTTATTTGCTGACTTTTTATTATTTTAATGAATGAGCTCAATGCAATGAACTTTCCTTTTAGTACTGCTTTCACAGTGTCCCAGAGATTGTGACATGATGTGTTAGTGTTCTCATTTAATTCTAAGAATTTTTTAATCTCCTCCCCCTTCTGTTTTCCATGCATCATTCAAATAGCATATTATGTAGTCTCCAGGTGTTGAAGTAGTTTCTATTTTTTATTTTATTATTGATTTCTAATTTCATTCCATTATGATCTGATAGAATGCAAGGTAGTGTCTCATTTTTTTTTGTATTTGCTAAGAGTTACTTTATGGCATAACATATGGACTATTTTAGAGAAGGATCCATGTGCTACTGAGAAAAAAGTGCATTCACTCTTTGATGGATCGTCTACATTTTTTATTGCATTATTGAGTTTTATGGTTTCTATCTTCAGTTTTTGTTTGGAAGGTCTATACAGTGGTAAGAGAGGTGTGTTTGAGTCATCCAGTATTATTGTGTTGTGGTCCATTTGATTTCCTGAAATTGAGAAGTGTTTGATGACATACATAGACGTTCCATTGTTTGGAGCATAAATATTTATGATTGTTATGCCTTGTTGATGTATGATTCCCTTAAACATTATGAAATGTCCTTCTTTATCCCTTTTGACTAACTTTGGCTTGGAGTATTCTTTATCTGATATTAGGATGGAAACCCCTGCTTGTTTACTTAGTCCATGTATGTGATGTTTTTTTCAATCCTTTCACCTTAACATGTGTGGATGTCTTTTCCTATGAGATGAGTCTCTTCAAGACAGCATATTGTTGGGTCTTTTTAAAAAAATCAATCTGCCAGTCTATGTCTTTCGACTAATTTAGGTCATTAGCATTCAGGGATATTATTGATATATGATTTGTAATCCCAGTCATTTTGACTTGTTTTTTGTTTTAACTTGACTTGGTTTCTCTTTGATTGGCTTTTCGTTTAGTTCCTCCTTTTACTGACTTTCAGTCTTGTTCTTCATTTCCTTCTCATAGAATGAAAATGTTCTGTAGTGCAGGCTTTCTATTTGTAAATTCTTTTAACTTTTGTTTATCATGGAAGGTTTTTATTTTATCATCAAATCTAATGCTTAGTTTTGCTGGATATAAGATTTTTGGCTGGCATCCATTTTCTTTCAGAGCTTGTTATATGTTGTTTCAGGACCTCCTAGCTTTGATTATCTGAGCTGAGAAATCTGCTGATATCTGAATTGGTTTACCCCATATATAATCTGATACTTTTCTCTTGCAGCCTTTAAAATTCTATTCTTATTTCTCATGCTGGGCATTTTCATTGCAATATATCTTGGTGTGGATCTGTTGAAAATTTTGTATATTTGGTTTTCTGTAAGCCTCTTGTATTTGATTTTCCATTTCATTCTTAAGGCTTGAGAAGTTTTCTGATATTATTTCATTGAATAGATTGTTCATTCCTTTGGTTTGTATCTCTGTGCCTTCCTCAATCCCAATAATTCTCAACTATGGCCTTTTCATGTTATTCCATAATTCTGGAAGTTTCTGTTCATGATTTCTTACTATCTTCTCTATATGGTCAATTTTATTTTTGAAATTAAAAATTTTGTCTTCATCGTCTGAGTTCTGTCTTCCAAGTGATATAGTTTTTAATTTGGTTTATTGTTTCCTTCATTTCAAAGATTTTTGTTTGTTTGTTTGTTCAGAATCTCTATCTCTTTACTGAAGTAAACTTTTGTTTCCTGCATTTGTTCTTTATTGAAGTGATCTATTGCCTGCATTTTCTCTATTGTATCATCCTTTACTTCGCAGATCATATTAATTATGTACATTCTGAACTCCTTCTCTGACATTTCTTCTACTGTGCTGTCAATGGATTCTATTAATATAGTGTCTTGGTTTGTTTGGGGAGCTTTCTTCCCTTTTCTTTCATGTTGTTCATGTGTCTTCTAACAATGCAGATCCAAGGTATTGCAGTTGCCACCTTACAGGTCTCTAGTGTCCCTGCAGGTTTCCAATACCTCAACATTAAGGGAGCAATCAATATTAACTGTACCCAATGAAAACAATATGCAGCCTTAAACCAAATATCCCCTATTAAAATGTTAACAGTTTTGTCATAATAAACAGAGATGAAGTTTTCAATTATTATCTACAACATAAACAATAGGTTTGAAATAAGTTCTACAATTTCTAATGGTGGACAAAGAGAGAACAGGGGAGGAGTATAGGATATTATGTTAGTCAAGAAAGAGGTGAGAATATAGAGGTACTAGCTCATAGGGAGAGTGAAAGTGGAAACAAAAGAAGTTAGTTGTTAGCATGAGAAAAGAAAGAGACTCCAATGAAACAGAAAAATAAGAGAAAAATTGAGCAAGCAAAAAAAAAAGAAAAAGAAAAGAATACATGTAAAAATACAAGAAAAGAATCTACAACAAAACTGTAATATAATATTCAAACAAACCTCCCAGTCTTTAGTAGCCTGATGCATGAAAAGTACTTGATATTAAAGATGTTAGGGATGTGAGAGTGGGAAGAAAAAAATAATAATAAGAGAAAAAAAAGTGTTTTGAAGGAAAATTGTTTCTGTTGGAATTCAATATCTTCTCTGCTTCCCTTCTGTTCTGATAGTTGGGGTTGTTCCGGGTTTGCTGGTAACTCCACTCTCAGGATGATAAAAGTTGCTAAGGTTGGAGGATTAGACCTGGAGGATGGGTTCCTGTAGGCAGGGTAAAGCAATTAGCAATTGCCTGTCCCTCTGGAAGACTGCACCCTAGGATTCTCTATTGGGGTCCACTCGTGTGACACAGCAGCCTGTTCTTAGCTCCTTCCCTCACTTGTGGACCCCACAATTCCTGGTCTCTAATTTAATCTCTAAATTACATCTCTCCTGCCCCTGCCCTCTTAACTTCTCTCCCTGTAGGTCCCCAGGGCTGAGTGCCAGGTTCTGTATGAGTGTCGAAGAAAGCTGTTCTGTATTGGGCACATCAGGACCAGGAATTGAGAGCTGTGGGCCAGCCACATAGCTGCAGTCTCTGGGCTGTGTTGGTGGCCAGGGGATTTGGGGGAGACTAGGAATTGAGGAGACAAATGGTCCTGTTTATTGCCAAACAGGCTGGACCAGGTGATTGGTGGGTGCTGTGTTGAAGAGGGAGTCATGAACCAGGCTGATGTTGAGTCCCAGCATGTGCAGCCCAATTTGTCCCTGGGATCCTGGTGGGTGCCAGGCTGGTTGGCTGGATGAGACAGGATCAAGATGCCCTCACACCCTTTTCCCACATACCAACCCTTTGTAGGGCTCTCTCCTGCCTCTGCAGCAAGAGGGTGGCCATTAACACACCTAGCAAGGATACCTCAGGTATAATCAAGACTGCAGGACCCTTGTTGATGATCTTGTAGGTCCTGGTTTATCCCTGGATGGAAGTGGCCACATTCCTAGTTGGTGGCAGCAGCAGCAGCTAACCTGTAGGTACCTTGATAATGAGTTTCTAGTCTCCAGCAGATGTCCAAGTTGGAAGCTTCCCCAACTACAGATGGTGGTGGTGGCAGTGGAGGTAACCCAAGATAGCAGCAATGTCCTAAGATGGTGGCTGCCACATTTTGGTATGGGGAGACACAGAGCAGTGTTACCATGTGAGACAAGCATGGTGTTAGAGTGCAGGGTGCTGGGGTAGATCTGTGCAGGCAGGTGCTAGGGGCCTATTTATTTTTTATTTTAATTTTGTATTTGTTCTTTTTAGTTATACATGACAATAGAGTGTATTGTGACATATTAGACATATATGGAGCATAAATTCCCATTCTTGTGGTTGTACTTGATGTGGAGTTATACTGATCATGTATTCATATTTGAACATAGGAAAGTTATGTTTGATTCATTCTACTGTCTTTACTATTCCCATCTCCCTCCCTTCCCTTCATTCCCTTTTTTGTAATCCAAAGTACTTCTAATCTTCCCTACCCCAAACCCCTGTATTGTGTGTTAGCATCCGTATATAAGTGAAAACATCCAGTCTTTGATATTTTGGGGTTGACTTATTTCACTTAGTATGGTAGTCTTTAAGTCCATCCATTGATGGACAAATGCCATAATTTCATTTCTCTTTATAGCTGAGTAATATTCCACTGTTTTATATATATATTACACTTTCCATTCATCTGTTGAAGGGCACCTAGGTTGGTTCCATAGCTTAGCTATTGTGAATTAAGCAGCTATAAACATTGGTGTGGCTGCATCATTGCAGTATGTCGATTTTAAGTCCTTTGGGTATATACCAAGGAGTGGGATAACTGGATAAAGTGGTGGTTCCATTCCAAGGTTTCTGAGGAACCTCCATGCTGCTTTCCAGAGTACTTGCACCAATTTTCAGTCCTACCAGCAATGTATGAGGATGCCTTTTTCCCCACATCCTCACAAACACTTACTGTTACTTGTATTCTTGATAATTGCCATTCTGACTGGAGTGAGATGAAATTTTAGTTCAGTTTTAATTTGCATTTTTCTAATTACTAGAGATGTTGAACATTTTTCCATATATTTATTGACTGATCATATTTCTTTTTTTATTTAATTTTGATTCATTGAACATAAATTGAGTATAGCTATTGTTTCACTGGTTGTACACAAAGTAGAGTCACACCATCTGTGCATTCATACATGTACACAGGACAATGGTGTCTGTCACAAATTCTGTTACTATTACCCTGAACCCCCTTCCCTCTATGCTATCTAGCATTCCTCCATTCTTGCCCCCCCTCCACCCCACATTATGCATCATCATTCACTTATCAGAGAAACCATTCGGCCCTTGATTTTTGGGATTGGCCAATCTCACTTAGCATAACAGTCTCCAACATCAACCATTTACCTACAAATGCCATACTTTTATTCTTCTTTATGGCTGAGTAATATTCCATTGTGTATATATAACACAGTTTCTTTATCCATTCATTTATTGAAGGGCATCTAGGTTGGTTCCACAATCTAGCTATTGTAAATTGGACAGCTATGAACACTGATGTAGCTGCTTCACTGTAGTAATCTGATTTTAAGTCCTTTGGGTATAGGCCAAGGAGTGGTATAGCTGGGTCAAATGGTGGATCCATTCCAAGTTTTCTAAGTAATCTCCACACTGCTTTCCAGAGTGGCTGCACCAACTTGCAATCCCACCAGCAATGTATGAGTGTACCCTTTTCCCCATATCCTTGCCAACACCTCTTGTTGCCTGTATTCTTAATAAAAGACATTCTAATTGGGGTAAGGTGGTTTTGATTTGCATTTCTCTTATAATGAGGGATGTTGAACATTTTTTCATAAATCTGTTGACTGCTTGAAGATCTTCCTCTGTAAAGTGCCTGTTCATTTCTTTGGCTCATTTATTGATTGGGTTATAAGTGTTCTTGGTGTAAAGATTTTTGAGTACTTTGTAGATTCTGGAGATTAGTGCTCTATCTGAAGTGTGTGTGGCAAAGATTTTCTCCCACTCTGAAGGCTCTCTCTTCACTTTGCTGATTGTTTCCTTTGCTGAGAAAAAGCTTTTTAGTTTGACTCTATCCCAATCATTGATTCGTGCTTTTATTTCTTGTGCTTTGGGAGTCATGTTAAGGAAATCTGGTCCTAGGCCAACGTGATGAAAATTTGTACCTATTTTCTATTCTATTAGGTGCAGGGTCTCTGGTTTAATTCCTAGGTCCTTGATCCATTTTGTGTTGAGTTTTGTACAGGGTGAGAGATATGGGTTTAATTTCATTTTGCTGCATATGGATTTCCAGTTTTCCCAGCACTATTTGTTGAAGAGGCTATCTTTTTGCCATTGTATGTTTTTGGCTCCTTTGTCAAGTATGAGAAACCTGTATTTCTGTGGGTTTGTCTCTGTGTCCTATATTCTGTACCATTGATCTACCTATGTTGGTGCCAATACCATGCTGCTTTGTTACTATTGCTCTGTAGTATAGTTGAAAGTCTGGTATTGTGTTACCCCCTGCTTCGCTCTTCTTGCTAAGATTGTTTTGGCTATTCTGGGTCTCTATTCCTCCAAATGAATTTCATGATTGCTTGCTCCAATTCTATGAGGTGCGTCATTGGGATTTTAATTGGAATTGCATTGAATTTGGATAGCCCTTTTGGTGGTATGGCCATTTTGACTATATTAATTCTGCCTATCCAAGAGCATGGGAGATCTTTCCATCTTCTCAGACTTTCTTTAATTTCTTTCTTTAGTGTTCTGTAGTTCTCATTGTAGAGGTCTTTCACGTCTTTTGTTAGATTGATTCCCAAGTATTTCATTTTTTTAGAGGCTATTGTGAATGGTATAGTTTTCCTAATTTCTCTCTCGGAGGATGCATCACTTATTAATAAAAATGCATTAGATTTATGAGCATTAATTTTATATCCTGCTACTCTACTAAATTTGTTTATGCGTTCCAGAAGGTTTCTGGTGGAATTTTTAGGGTCTTCTAAATAGAGAATCATGTCCTCAGCAAATAGGTATAGTTTGAGTTCTTCTTTTCCTATTCATACTCTTTTAATTTCTTTGGTCTGTCTAATTGCTCTGGCTAGAGTTTCAAGGACAATGTTGAACAGAAGTGGAGAAAGAGGGCATCCCTGCCTTGTTCCAGTTCTCAGGGGGAATGCTTTCAATTTCTCTCCATATAGAATGATGTTAGCTGTGGGCTGAGCATACATAGCCTTTACAATGTTAAGGAGCATTCCTACTATCCCTATTTTTTCTAGTGTTTTGAGCATGAAGGGGTGCTGTATTTTATCAAATGCTTTCTCTGCATCTATTGAAATAATCATGTGGTTCTTGACTTTACGTCTGTTGATGTGGTGAACAATGATCAAGTGGGTTTCATCCCAGGGATGCAAGGTTGGTTCAACATCCTGATCATATTTCTTATTCTGTGAAATGTCTGTTCAATTCGTTTGCTCATTTATAGATTGGGTTATTTGTTTTGGGGTGTTAAGTTTTTTGAGTACTTTGTATATCCTGGAGATCTATGTTCTGAAATGCAGGTGGCAACGTTTTTTCTCCCATTCTGTTAGGCTCTCTTTTCACAATCTTGATTGTCTCCTTTGCTGTGGAGAAGCTTTTAAGTTTGCTATCATCCCATTTATTGATACTTGATTTTAATTCT
This sequence comes from Glaucomys volans, assembly GCA_020662805.1. Taxonomy (NCBI): domain Eukaryota; kingdom Metazoa; phylum Chordata; class Mammalia; order Rodentia; family Sciuridae; genus Glaucomys; species Glaucomys volans. The sequence continues at coordinate 17,097 of JAJEJO010047385.1, forward strand.
TGTGCTTTAGGAATCTGGTTGAGGAATTTGACTCCTAAGATGACATGATGGAGATCTAGCTCTACTTTTTCTTTTAGTAGGTGCAGAGTCTCTGGTCTAATGTCTGGGTCCTTAATCCACCTTGAGTTGAGTTTTGTGCAGAGTGAGAGAGAGGGGTTAGTTTCATTTTGCTACATATGGATTTCCAGTTTTCTCAGCACCAGTTGTCTGAGGCTATCATTTCTCCAATGTATTTTTATGGCACCTTTGTCTGGTATGGTATAACTGAATTTATGTGGGTTTGTCTCTGTGTCTTCTATTCTGTACCACTGCTTTGGTTTTCCTGCCTGTTTTGGTGCCAATACCCTGTGAGTTTTTTTTATTTTGTTTTCTTTTACTATAGCTCTGTAGTGACAATCGGAAATTCTTGACAGTGCAAAAGGCACTAACACTCACTTGTTCAATCTCAATAAAATACTCTGAATTTCTTAAATTGTGTAATTATGTTACTATTTAAACTATTAAGACAGAACACTTTGGTGCTTTTTAAATAACATCCTTACCTTCTCCTTTTAAATGGGCAATTAAAAAAGGCTAAGACCACTTTATACTTAAAGTATAATTTAAATAAAATGAAATGTCCCCATTTTTAGGAGTACATTTCCATAATTGTTAACAAATACAGACACTTGTGTTAATGAAGTTAGATATGGATGAAACCCACTTACAGGATAAGTAAAGAACTTTGTAGATATGATACCAAAGAAACTGCTAAAAAAATCTTTAAAACAATTTTCAAAGTCTCTGCAGTTGTACAAAAGTCATGCAGCCAATGGATAAATATTCCTTTAAGAAAATCTGCTGAAACTCAGAAAGCACCACAGGAGTCTGACATCTAAATCAAGACTGTACTCCTTCCTTCCTTCAAGCTTAGCTCGATGAAACTCCATTCCAGACTGAAAGAACAGAACACATAACTCCTTCTCATCTTGTGTTAGAAAATGACCTTCCATTCTAGGAGAAACCTGATGACAGTATTTCTCATCCTATCTGCCAGGAAGCTGTTGCTAAGGTCACTCTTCCAGAAGAAGTGGAAGTGTCTTTCTTTACCTCAATATTTCACCTGTTCATGAAGATTTACCTTGAGTATAGCAATACTGGAGTCACAATCACCCATGTCCTAACTCTTGGCAACTTGTGGAGTGTATGTTACACATGTTGAGAGGCAAGCAGAAGAAACCTAGAGCTTCGAGCTCCTAATCTACCAAGCACTCAGGAAAAAAAGTCAAATGTGTCACTCAGAGAGAAACACACCACTATTCCTGCTTCTAGCACCTGAGCTATGGCTCAGAGAGTTTGCCTGGGGAGAGAAGTGACCTTCAAAACAGATACTTCCAAGTAGTTTCCAAAAGGAACTGACTTCATTTCCAGCAGAGAATGCAGAAGTTTAAGCCTGAGTGAGCTTTCAAAAACAGGCAAAATTTTGGCAACAATTTGAAGAAATTGGTAGTTTAATTGGCCATAGAGGTTAAACTATAGGCTGATTAGTTGGAAAAAAAAAAAAAGGTTATACAGGAATAGCCTTTCTCAAGTCAAAACAAATCTCCAACTTTGACATCAGAAACTATTCCTTCAAAATAACCTATTTCAACTGCATTAGTCTATGAAGCAATTAATGCTCCAGGACATTATTGAAAACCATAGAGAAAACAGCCAGCAATTAATGGAACATAACAGGTGACTATTGTCAGTGAAAGAGACAGGACATACCCCAGCTGTGCACCTGGAGAAGCACACTGCAGGGGGATATAAACCTTCCAAAAGTAATACAACCATTCCCTAAACAAACAAGAGGATGATAATAAAAGCCTCAGAAGGGTGGAAGGCTGTACACTGAATAGCTACAATATATTATTTTAGGTTACCAGTGTCCAAAAACTACTCTGAGGCATGCAAGGAAAGGAGAGCATGATCCATTTATGGGAAAGATATGCAAATAGGTACTGCCTATGAGAATAACCAGATATTGAGTATAAATGGAAAAGTGTTCAAAGAAGCCATTACAGATATTTTCAAACAATGAAAGGAAATCATCGTTAAAAAGTGAAAGAAGAATGATGATGCTATAAAATAGAGAATATCAATAAAGAGATAGAAATTACAAAAATGTGGAAATTTTGGAGTTGAAAAGCATTACAACTTAAATGAAATTTCACCAAAAGGGCTCAGTACTAGATTTGAACTGACAGAGAAAATAATTAATAAATTTGAAGGCAGATAGATAGAACATTTGAAAGACAACATAAAAAGATGAATAGAATTTAAGAGAAATCTGAAACATCATTAACACACCAAAACACACATATTGGGAATACCAGAGGACAGGAAAGAAAGGAGCAGGGGAAAAAATGGAGGAATAAACAGATGAAAACTTCCCAAATTATTGAAAATCAAAAATGTTTCAAAAGACTTGTACTGTTAAAATAACAGCACTTTCCAAATTGATCTACATATCCAACATTAGCCATCTCAGAATAGCAACCATCTTCTTTATAGACATTAATTCATATGGAAATGTAAGTAGCCATAATAGTCAAAGCAGTCTTGAAGAAGAACCATATTGGAAGATTTACACTTCCTGATACCAAATCTCACTACAGGCAAAAATAATCAGGACAGTGTGGTACTGGCATTAGGACAGACATACAGATCAATGGAATAGAATTGAGACTCAAAAAATAAACTCTTAGTTCTACAATCAACTGATTTCTGACAAATGTACCAAGATCATTCCACAGGAAAAGAAGAGTGGATGCACATATGCAAAAGAGCAAAGTTCAGCCTTCATGTACACTGAATGCAAAAATTACTGCCAAGTGTGCCATCAAGTACAGGTAAGAACAAGAGTATAAGAAAACATCGGCATGAAACTTCAAGATCCCATATTTGTCCTCAAAGACGTAAATAGGCTACCAAAAGCATGAGTGAAAAGAAAATAAATATGTTCAACTTTATGCAATGCTCCAATGGATACCATTAGGAATGAAAACGTGACCCAAATTAGGAGACAGAAATTGCCAATTGTATAGCTCATAAACAGCTTGCATTCAGAACAAATTAAAAATAAATAAATAAGTTACAGCTCAACAAAAAGTGAACCAATTAAACAACGGGCAAAGGTCTGAATAGATCCTTACCCAAGAAAGATACACAAATGGTTTACAAGTAGATCAAACCCAAGGTGAGGTATCACTTCACACCAGTAGGATGGTTATGATGTGTAAAGAAAATAACAAGTCTTAGAAAGAAGATGGAAATTTGGAAACCTCCTGCCCTGTTGGTGGCCAAATACAATGTTGTGAACAATTTGGAAAACTTCTGGCATTACACAGAACTGCCCACATGGGAAACAATCCAATGCTCACTAAATTATGAATATATAAACAAAATATGGTTATTTTCATCAGCTTGAGCTGCTATAACACAGCAGCATAGACTGGATAGCTTAAGAGAAATCTATTTTTCCACACTTCCACAAACTAGGTGCCAGCATAGCTGGGTTCTGCTGAACTTTCTCTTCCTAGTATGCAGTTAGCTGCCTTTTTTTTTCCTTTCTCTTTTCTTTTGGTACCAGGGATTGAACCCAGGGGCACTCAGTCACTTAGCTACTTCCCCAGCCTTACTTCATATTTTATTTAGACAGAGTCTCACTGAGCTGCTTGGTGCTCGCTGTTGTTGATGTGGGCTTTGAACTCATGATCCTCCTGCCTCAGCTTCTGAACCGCTGGGATTATAGGCATGTGCCACAGCGCCCGGCTGGTAACTGCCTTTTTGCTGTGTTATCGTGTGTCCTGTTCTCTGTCAGTGTACATGAGGAGAGAGAGAACACATATTCTCTTTCTTCTTCTACTGTCGAGTTTGAATTCCATCCTGAAAACCTTACTTAACATTTATGATGCTTTAAAATTCTATGTCCAAATATGATCATATTGGGTGTTAAAAGTGTCAACACATAAACTTGGCCGAGACACAACTCAGTCTACAGAAGTAGCATAGCCATGTGATGGAACTGCACCTGGCCATGGAAAGAAAGGAAGCACTGACACCACAATATGAAGGAACCCTGTATGCACCATGCTAAATGAGAGAAGTCAGAGACAAATTGCCACATGGCATTAAGTTCAATTTTTTTAAATGTCCAGGATAGGCAAATCTATAGAGACAGAAAAGAGATTAGTAGTTACTCAGGGCGATTAGGAAAGATAAGGGACTGACTGGGAGGTTGATAGTAGCATAAGTGTATATAGTTGCTTTTTGAGATGAGATAATGGTCTATAATTGACTGGTAACAGCTGCTTGTATCCATGGATATACTAAAAACTATTGAACTGAAGACTTAAATTTGTGGATGTATTGATATTTGAGTTATGGCTCAATACCACCATCATTAAGATGATATAGGATATCCCTAAGCGACGTGCCCTGCCCCAGGCAGGAACCTATTTTATTCTTACAGTACGTACTTGATTTGTATTTGCTAGAAAGTCACCCACATAAAGTCATAGTGGATGTACTCGATTGTTTACGGCCTCTTTGTTCTACATAAGATGTTTGAGATTTATCTATATTTTGTGCATTGAAAGCTTTTGGGATTTCTGTTGCTGAATAGTGTCATATTGATGGGAATAAAGCAAATTGTTCATCCATTCTCTGTGAACATGGAGATTGATTTTATTTTTGGCATTTTATGAGCAAATCTAATCACTTTTGCGTGAGACATTGTATAAACATATGCTTTTTCTTTCTTTTTTTTTTACTTAGAAGGTCAGTTGCTGACTTCTGAAAGTATACTTGGCAATAAAATATTATACACTGTCCTATAAAGGCAACAACCATGTGCCCTTTATGATGTGTCAAGCAGTGCTTTAATCTCTTCGCATGTGTTAATTTGTTTAATTCTCACAAAATTTTGATCATAGTTTCTGAAAGTCTTTGCCTTTCTTTGCTATAGACATATTTTACATGGTAAGTTGCATTCTTATCCCCATTTTATACCTGGAACATTTCTTCATAGCAATGGTTGCTATAATACATAGATTATGCTAGTATAAACAAAAGTAGTGAGGTTTAATATGTTTTGACATAATATATTACTTGTTTTTATCAAGAAGAGAAATTAAAAAATTTCATGGAATGATCATCAAATAATAGGAAAAAAGATAAGTGTTTAAAATATTTGGATAAGGAATGTTCTATATATACAGTAGAATTTTACTCAGCCATGAAGAAGAATGGAATTATGGTATTTGCTGGTAAATGAATGGAACTGGAGTATATCATGCTGAATGAAATAACCAGTCCCAGAAAACCAAAAGGCAGAATGTTCCCTCTGATGTGTGGGTGATAACCCATACCAAAGAGGGGAAAATTAGAAGTTCATTGGACTAGACAAAGGGAAATGAATGGAAGATAAGAGGGTATGGGAATAGAAAAGAGAGTAGAATACATGACCAATATAACTCCACGTCATATACAATCACAATAATAGGATCCTACTTGGAACACTTTATGCTTATTCTATGTGTGTACAATTTGTCAAAATACACTCTACTGTTATGTATATCTAGAATGAATAAATAAATAATTATTAAAAATATGTGGATAAAGTTTAATTATATCGGTAGACTGGAGAGCAAATTTTAATCTCCTTAATGTTGTCTCTTTTGAGATTTGATGTATTAATCACTCATCTCTTTTGTATCTGCAATCTGTTCTCTATTAATTTATCTATCTCAGTTTACTTAAACATTCAAGAAATGTTCTTAACAACAATAATAATAATATTGACAGTGATTACATTAAACTTTGTCTTTGTCCCAGTTACACACAATATTACTATTTAATTTTAATTGTTATTTCGAGTTTGTAACAAGATTATTTACTTTATTCCCTTCACCTCTCCATTGTTGATGCATAGCACCTCCAACTATCATTCAAATGAGTTCACCAATGTTCTCTGTAGCAGCGAACCCCTTCTTGCTTCACATATATAAGACTTTTTTATTGATGAGTAGTATTCCACAGTATAGTTTTAATTAAATTATTTAAATTCTAAATACAAATATTTTGTGGCATGTAACATGATATTATGATTCATATATACATTGTAAAATGACTAAATCAAGTAGATCAACATATCTGTTAAGTTACATAACTTTTTGGAGTGAGAACCTTTAAATCTATTCCTTTAGCAATGTTCAGGCATGTAATGCATAGTTATTAACTATAGTCACCATGTTGGGCAAAGTACGTCTTGTACTTCTTCCTCTTATTTAACTGAAATTTGCATTCTTTAATCAAAATCTCCCCAAGTCTCTTCCCCCAGCTCTTGGTCACCACCATTCTTCTCCCTGCCATTAGTTTGAGGTTTATGAGAGTGCATAGGTAAGTGATGCTATGTGCTTTTTGTCCTTCTGTGCTTGAATTATTTCACTTCACATAATATCCTCCATGTTAAACCACCTTGTCACAAATAACAGGTTATGTTGTGTGTGTGTGTGTGTGTGTGTGTGTGTGTGTGTGTAACATTGTCTTTATCCATTCATCTGTGGAAGGACATTTAAATTGCTATTGTGTCTTGGCTGTTGTGAGCAGTCTTGCAATAAATCTGAGTGTAGGTATCTTTTCCACATATTGCTCTCATTTCCTTTGGGCATATGTCCAGTATTGGGAATTCTAGAGCTTAGAGGATTCTTATTTTTAATTTTTTGAGAATTGTCCATATTGTTTTCCATATGGATGTATTACTTGACATTTTCAACAGTGCACAATGGTTCCTTTTATCTCTCCATCCTCTTCAACACTTATTATCTCTGACCTTTTTCACAATTGCCATTCTAACAGGTGTGAGATGGCATTGTACTCTAGTGTTATTAGAATTTCCCTGATGCTTAGCCATATTGACATTTTTTTAATATACCTGTTTGCCACTTGTATGTCTTCTACTGAAATCCACACCCCCACACATCTCCCATTCCTGGCTCATTTGGAGCAAGGACACCCATTCTTCAATTAATTAGTTTCTACTCAACAACTGAACACAGGAGAAGTGTTCTGTCAGTGCTCCATCATTTCTGCCCAGAGCATGGCAGTTCCTGCACTGGAAATCTTTGTTAGGAGTATTTGAGGCTTTTTTTCAAAGCTTCACTGAAGTGCCAACTTCTTCCTAACTTATCTCCTTTTTCTGCTTCCTGTATTTCCCAGAGATCAGATCAGCACTGCAGGCTAATGAGTTTTCTCTTGCTCCTCCTGATTACTTTTCATTTTCCACAGGTTGAGATGGTTAGTTTTGTATGTCATCTTGACTGGGCTAAGGGATGTCAAGGAAGCCAGTAAAATATTGTTCCTGGACATGACTGCAGCATTTTTCAGGAAAATATTGGCATTTGAATTTGTGGGTTGAGTAAAGAAGATAGTCTTCATCAAAGCATAATCCTATGAAGGCCAGAATAGAATACAAATACAAAACAAGGGTGAATTCTCTCTCTTTTCTTGAGTTGGAACATTCATTGGGAACTCCTGCTCCCCCAAATCAGGCTTCCACCGTCAGACTCCAAGGCATATACCAGTGCTACCCCACCCTGACATCCTCATTCTCAGGCCTTAGGACTCCATTGGGGATTATAATATTGACTTTCAGTGTTATTTTGAAAGATTAGTTTTTCAGTGTTTCAAGCTCAGATTGAATATTAGCTCTACAGATTCTCTGGCTCACACATGGCAGATGAAGGGACTTCTTAGCTTTTATAATTGCATGAAACAATTCCTATAATAAATCTTTCTCTGTTGCTATCTCTCCTTCTTTCTCTCTCTCCCCTTCACACTTATCCCCACATACAAATGCTTATGTACATATATATATGTATATATATATTTATCCATACATAGTTATATATATGTAAGCAAAAGAATATACACACATGTCATCATCATCGACCTGTTAATCCTATTTCTCTAGAGAATCCTAGTACACAGGTATTATCCCCAACATATCACTTGAATTTCTGGGTTCATTTTGGTATTTACTTCATTGAGGTCCCAGACAGACACGAAAACCTTTTTTGATTTCTAAACCTGACATACTCACATAATTTTGAATACAACACTCGTGTATTTTTCAAATCATATTTTAAATACTCGTGTTGCACTTTTCACTAGAATGTGAGCTATGGCCTTGCCAGAATGAGCAGCTGTTGGTGATCTCATCAACTAACTCATGATTTAAGTTGAGCATGAAATGCATTATACCCACACATATGTGCACACACCAACACACATGTACATGCATATCCTGGTTAAAATAACATTTAAATTTTCATTCAGGAAAATCTTCTGAAACATGATTTTTTTTCATATTTCAAAATAATAAATAACAGAACTTCTTTTTGAGTGTCCTAAATTACTCATTGAGATTTTTTACTTTTAATTGAAAATAATTCCCATCTATGCATTTTCATGACAAAAGATAGTCATAACTTTTTCTGTTAAATGCACAGAGAACTAATACATGGAAATGACAAAGTTCAAAATGAATTAAAGTAGTGTTAAAAGACATAGGATAGCAGTAGTGTAGTTTTATACTACAATCTAATTGATTTTATTATCTAGTCATTGGGAGCTCTTGAGTAATTGATTAATGGAGCTTATGCGTCAAACTATAAACAAGAGGTAACTAGAATAAGAATATGAAAACTTGCAAAACAACATCACTGCAATAAAGCTGTTTACTTAACATGACAGCTCTTCATACAAAAGAGTACTCATCAAAAAAGAAATTCTAAACTAAAATGTCTATGCATTTGTTTGCTAGTGTTCATAATTATGAAAAGAGTGTTTTGTGGATCTAAATTAATTCCAAGTTAAAATAAAATTAACCAAGAATCACAACATTCTCTTCAAAAAAACCACCTACCTTTGGAAATGTGTAATTATTTTGCATTTTTGTTTCTCAGCTTAAACCTTAAATAAACGTTATTTGAATTTACTTTCACTGTGTTTTATTTACATAATCATTATAGATGCAAGATGTCACACCAGATAATTTCTGTATGATTTTGGTATTATTTCTGATTGGAGCTGTGAGTTTTGTTACCACACTTTAGTTAAGAAATACTGTAAATCTGCTAAAATATTATTTAATTTGCCACCACAATTTTTATATTACTGCTGTTTGCCAAGAAACATAAGTGACAAAAACAAACAAAAGACATCATATACCCTTGATGAATTTGGAAACTCAATGAAAGGAAATGTAGTTATATATAAAACAAAGAACCTGAAAATAATATATTCTCAAAATAGACATTACCTAAACAGCTACAAATACTTTACACAGAAAGAAAAACATTGTGAAACTTTTGGAAATATGATATGTATGGGATTATGAAGATTTTATGGATCATATTAAAAATTAGAGAAAAACAATAGGAAAAAAAGATGAAATAAAAGTTTTGTTAGTTTGTAGGTTAATAAAGGGAAAAGTAAAATCCAAGAAATCATAAAGCATAAATAAAAACCCTGGCGTATCAAAGTGAAGAATTTCATTTATCAGAATAAAAATGGTAAAAATTAATGGGAAATGTTAAAATTGGAGATAAAGATAAATAACAGGGCTACTATATATAATCATTGAGAAAACTGAAGTCTAATAAGATAGCAAAAACAGTGATATCAGCACAGAAATAAATACAAAGTCATAGTGAAATATACTCTTTAGCTCTATTAGATTTGTTTGTTTGTTTTTCAGTACTGGGGATAGATCCAGGGGTTTGAACAAGCTAGACAAGCACAGTACCATTGAAATACATCATCAGCCCATACCTCTATTAGTGTGGAAAGCAGAAAAAAACATTCTTCCTCAAAAGATACCTAGGTTCTAACCTCTGGAACCTGTGAATGTTAAATTACATGACTTGGGGGAATTAAAGCTGCTGATAGAATTAGGTATGCTAAATAGCTGCCTTTAAAAAGATTATCCTTAATTATGTGTGTCCAATGTAATCAGGAGTGTTCTTAACATTTTGAAGCCAAAGTCAGAAGAAGCAGAGAGATGGGCACTGAGAAATATAGAAAAAAATTTCACTGGTTTTGAAGATGGACAGGGACAAGAAGCCAGGAAATGGGGTAGTCTCTGAAAGTTTGAAAATGTAAAGAAATAGATTTTCTGCCACCCAGAGCCTCCAGAAGGATGAATCCCTACCTAAACCTTGATGTACGCAAATTGAGTTTGATCTTGAACTCCAGGCTTCTGTAATTATGATATACTAAATTTTTATTATAATTTTCTTTATTATTTTAAGGCACAAACTTTGTGATAATTTGTTATAGCTGCAATAGGTTCAAAAACACTAGCCAATCAATGAAATCAAATTAAACTTTGACAAATAAAGTCTCTCTTCCATGACAGGCCTGGAGGAAATAATGCAGTGTGTGCATTGGAAAGGCATGTACCACATTTAGGTATATCTGGAATATAATTTTGCAGCACATATCAAAGGATTTATAAATAGCTTTTCTTTTATTGGTTGATTTATTAATTCTAACATAAGTTTTGTTTAACCTAAGAAAATAGACAAAACTGGACATTATTACTTTCATGAATATTCCTCATCTTTCATAAATAAACCAAGGTATTGATTTAATAACTGCAGCTATAATCAATCAATGAAACACTATGCAGTCATTAAAACACAGTGCCTGCTTGAAGAAGAAATATGTTGTAACACAGAATGATAGAGACCAACACCTACTCCCTCAGGCTTCCCCACTGTTCCCTTCCAGTGCCTACAACCATGCCTGAGAGTTCTCTCTGAAGCCTGGGAGGAGCTCTGGCTGCTCCAGAGTCCTGTCGGTCCAGGGAAGGCAACAAATGAACACCATCTGGGAGCCACCATTGACCAATGACTAATGGGAACTGGGATCACACTGCCCAGGCTCCAATTCCTTCAGTGGAATAACAGAGTAGTGGGCTTTATACTGCTGCTCAGTGGTCACTGGTTTTAGAGTACATGTCCTGCTTGTTGTTCTTCCTCTTCTGTCTCTCTTTTCCATTTCCAGCTGGTATTTGCTTCTCCTCCATAAACAAACAAACAAATAAAAAAAAACACTACTTAATCAAAAATCATAAGAAAGCATTACATGAGTAATTATTTCTGTTTGCATTAAAAATTGGAACATAATAAGAGGAAAAAAATACCTAAGTATTTTAAGGTAAAGAGATCACCTCTATGCTTTTAATTCCTGTGTGGGCTCTTTAGGTGAAATCAGGACCCAATGAATGTAAGAACTGATTAAGAAAGGAAAAACATTGAAGTTTTATTAAATTTACACACATATGAGGATCTACATAAGAGAATGGAGTTGAAGAAATGACTGAAGTATGATGCTTATATCTTTTTTAGACAGAGAACAATCAATTTGTGAAAGAATGACAAGACAAATGGGCATCTGAACTGGGGTAGTAAATTCTAGGGATGTTTTAATAGGAGGTATATGGGGTGGGGCTTAGAAGCTAGTGGAAGATAAGTGCTACCTCAGAGTTCATTTGTTCAGACTGTAGCCCCAATTACCAGTCTCTAGGGATGAAAGTTATTTTACAGTCTTGGTAAATGAAGGACATCCCTCTCAAAAGAAAATTTGTGACTTGTTGCATGTAGGAAAAGAGAGACCAAATGACTCTTTCTGAAGTTACAGTTCCTCAAGGAATTACAGCTAGAAGTAATCAATATACATTTTGGAATATTTTCAGATGGCATGTCTTTTATTTTCTTTGGTATATACCCAGGTCAGGTATAAGATGATTGGTGGGCTTAACTTACAGTAAAGTTTCTGAAATAATGATTATTCCCCTTCTAGAAGGATATTTAACTGCCTAAGTCCTGGGCTCCACGTGGCTGATGAGGAAAATCTCAAATAGCTTGTCTTCTGGTCTTTCATGGCACATCAGCATCCAGGGCAAATATTCAGAAATACCAGATCTGATCCTTCAGTCCTAGCTCGTTCTTTGGTCTGGGAACCACTTTCTTCTCTCTGATATTTTGTAACATAATTTCTTTGTTCAAGTTGGACTTTAAAAATTCTGTCCCACCCTGACCTCAGTGAAAAATGGATGAATTTTTAATAAAATCTAATACTTAAGTTGTTTCTTGATTATGAATAGAGATTTAATAGAATCTGAGTTCAGAAAACACTTTGCTTCTGCTCTTCAAAATTGGTGAGATAGGTTCATACAAACAAAACATTCATCTCTTTTTACTGTTCGACAATTCAAATCAGTACTTTATAGACAGGTGTATTTATAGCACTGTGTGGGTAAAACTTCACTTGAAATGCCACTGCTTCAGGAATTCAGGGAAACATTTAATATACAGTGAAAAATGTTAAAAATGTCTTCTGATTGTCTCCAGTGCGCCCTGATCTAGATGAAGATACTAGATCCCAGAGAGCCAAAGTATTCACAGGGGTCATAATCTCTAGAAAAGTTGAGACTCTGCTTCTACAACTTCTAGAAATTCTTGGATAGATTTCAGGCATCTTTTATATTGCAAAAACGAAGGAATCTAATGTAAGTTCCAGAGTCATGTAAATCCTACTTGTAGTTTTTTTCATGACTCCCTACAATTGGAACTAGTTTATAGGAGAAAAATGTGGTAGAGTTATGAAAAAAATAGTTTATCTACCTATTAATTGATGTTGGTGAGTCTCCATTTTTTTTAACTAAAACTTTCTGTGAAACAGTTGAAACACTAAATGTGACAAAGTTAATATTAATTTCATAGGTTTACACAAATTTGTTGAGTATCCAGTATGTACCAATTATTGTTTCACACACTGTAGGTATAATATTGTGCAAAACACATAAAAAATCTATACCCTAGCATAGGGTTGTATCTAGAGTTTGCTATTTAGCATAAAATAAGTGAATGTGAATCATAAAAATTTCATTATTATGTGAGATAATATTATATCTCATATTACACAACATAACAAAATTCATAACTTATTCTTTGGGGTACATTTTTTAACCAGGATAAATTACTTTGGAATGTTACTGTTATTAAACAAGTTTTGTCCCTTTCTATGGGTATTATTAAGAGTGACTTTTTAATAAATATATAATAAGTTGAGTGATTACACCTGAGTTAGGAGGTGTTCTGTGATGCTTTTCGTTTTTTTTTTCTCATCTTTCCTGTCCTTTATATGTGACTGGCTAACCTGTACTATATTATCTCTTCTATGGATGTACAGAATGAGGTATGTTTGATCTGTCTGTTTTCCTTTCATTCCTGTAGATAACCTGCTTTTTTCTTTCAAACAAATTAATTATAAAAGAATTTCAGTTGTGCTGTTTAGATGTGATTTTATTTGCTTCAATAAGGAATGTCTTACTTCATGCTATACCTCTGTTTAAACATACATATTTCAAAGAAATTAGTACAAGACCACAACAAAAATAGATACATGAAACAAAGGAGTGGCAAAGGCCTCCCAGGTGGTCAGTGGTGCACATGGGATATGAGGCCTTTCTATGCTAATGGCTAAGCAGAAAGCAAATTTTTAAAGGAAAAGAGTGAATTTTATTGAGGATTGAAAATTATTTCTACAATATTAAGCATAAAGTAGTAAAACCAGAATACTAGCTATCTAAAACAATGTATAAAAATATTCAGCAATTACTAACTGAATGCCAGTCAGACACCAAAGCTTATGTCAGGAGTGGAAGTTTAAGGAGACCAGACTTGGTTTCTTTCCTTGCTTAGTTTACAGTTTAGTGGGAATTTTGATGTTACACATGTCATATAAATAATATTATAAGCTATCTTAAGGGCTGTGAAGGAAAATGAAGAATGTACAGAAAAATCAATGCAATAATTTAATGTATTTTGGCAGCAATAAAAGGCCCCCTCCAATTGATAGTAAAGCTGAACGCTAAAGGACTGGCAGAAAGAAGGTTCTGAGCAGGCAAAACAGCTTAGTTCATTCTGGAAAATTATAGATGGAAAGTGTACTTTGACCCTAGTAAGCAAGGAAAGAATGGCATAGGAGGAGGTAGAATAATTTTCAATGTTTTGTACAATATGTCATCATTTTGTATCTTATACTATGAATGATAAAAAAAAATTCAAGAATTAGACAAACAGAAAACATAAAAGTCAAATTTAACAATGTTCATATTAGCTTTCTATGACAATCCTCAGGGGATAGGAGCCCAGAGTGGATGGTTGAGGGTAAATGAAAAGATGATAGACATTGGAGATTGGAAGCAATAGAGAAATAGGGAACAATAGAAGAAATGTGTATCTATATTTATACAGACACACACACACACACACACACACACACAAGTTTGAATTAATCAACTAAAGTGGATAATATGGAGGGTAAGAAAAATAATGGTGTCAATGAATACTCTGTTTCCCAATTAAACTGTAGAGGATCAGAGGAGGGCTCAAGAGGCAGAATTGACCTATTTTGTCAAACCATGAATCCTTTAAAAAACATAGAATGGTCCAAATGGAAAAAAGCATTGATGTTGGAGATTAGTGTGTTTCTATCATTAAAAATAGAAAAAAGGTCAGTATAATAGAGGATTTTATCAAATATATATATTGGAAATATTCCTTCCTCACTGCTATTTTAAAGTGACTTTATGACATGAGATTTGACAATTTTGATACTGAAACTTTCCCTACTTTTCTATGGCCTTGCCTATGGGTATGTGTTGTGGTATATGATTGTCAAAATAACAAACACATGAAAAAGTGTGAAAAATTGAAATGACAAGGTTGTGGAAGTAGCTTTAACATGGTGATGTGCTGAATCTCGGGACTCAGATACATTTTGAGTTTTGATATAGTAAAATTAAATCAATGCCAGACAGTGACCAATGTGTCTGATTGCCCAATGTGCCTAGCATGCAACACTAAGTTTCTTCAGCACAAACAAGAAAAGTGTCAGTGTGGCTGTCAGAAGCAAAAAGAGGAAAACAGAAAATCAGTTCCTAACTTCCTGGTTCTTAGAATAAGAACATAAACTCCCAAGTAAAGAGATTATTAGCATTTGGTATTTTTTGTCTACTACAACTAAGTAATACAATTGAGTCATCTGAAAACATCCAATGCTTTATTGAACATCTTGATGCACACACATACCCAGCAGTCATATGCATGTGTGTGTATGTATATATTTAATTTTTTTAATACTTTCTCCAAAGATGTCCTCACCTCCTCCCTAGAGCCTGAATGTTCCCTTGATGTAAAAAGGAACTTGAAGATGTGATTAAAGATTTGACATTGAGAGTGAGAGATTACTCTGTATTAGCAGATAATCGAAAGCATTCATATAAGAGGAAAGGAGGAGAATTAAAGTCTTATTAGAGATGAGACTCCAGAGTAGGGAGCAATGTAAGGATGGCCCCATGAGTCAAAGAATAAAAGTGGTCTCTAAAAGCTGACAAATACAAGGAAATAGATTTTTCTCTGACATCTCCAGAAATTGCAGCCCCACAGTCCCCCCTTTACTGTAGATTTCTCACCTTTGAAGCTAAGACAATTAATTGATATGATTTTAAGCTTCAGATTTGTGGTGCTTAGTTAGAGTGACAATAGGAAGTTGAGGCAATGGATATAGTGAAGCTGTGCCTACATCACCAAGGAGTCGCTTTCTTACTGATAGTGTAAACCATTTGAATACTGTTGCTCTCATGATTTTCTGGGTAATTCATTATGGAATTCATTTGTCATATAGTGTCTGATACTGCTGAATTCTCAATTTGAATTAAATATTAACTTCGGAGGGATAGTTTTAGCATGCTATTTGTTTAAACTGTTTTTCCCATTCATTTCTAAAACAGTGAAATAATGCTGCTATGATGCTGTGATATTATTTGCAATGTAAAGCCAAAAAATTAGATAAAAATGATTCATATTTGTTGTTATGAAAGCCTGAGATCATAATGTAGAAACAATAGCAAAAGATTTGCTATTTTTGACAGGCTAAGAATTTAATTTTCAACAAAAGTATATTCCCAAGATTCACTTTTGTTTTCTAATAAAATCCCAATTTCAAGGGATATTGAAATGTAACAGGAAATAGGCTTCAGCCTTAGGTCAGATCTACATGACACAGTATACTTATTTACACCACATATTTCACAACCATCATGTTTAAACTGAATAATCATCTCCCTGATTTCTTCTAAGAAGTAGACACTGCTTTTGTATATGCAACGCTTTTATTTTTGCTTTTAGGGATACTAAATATGAGTGAGGAGACATGTGCCAACAATAATGGACATCAGAAACAAACCTGAGCTGGGAAATAGCATGAGGAAATTGAAACATTTGAAAAATAGGTTACATTGGATGAAGAGGGGAAAAAAAAAACAAGGAGATATATTGTCTTTTAGTTAGCTATCGCCAGTCTTCCTACATTTTGTTTCCCATCGAATACTTCATTTAAAAAAAAATTGGTAGAAAATAAAACAAGCAAGTAACAGACAAATCTGAAAAAAGCAGAAAAATCATTTATGTATTGAGACATCACAAAAATAAATTTTGGTTGGTTAAATCTCATTTAATTAGCATGAATTAAAATTATTGCTATTGTAATAATAATGAAGAGGCAGCCATACCAAGAATGGGTTGTGAAACAGATAAGACAAAGCATGAGATACAAATCTAGAAAAACATAGTTCAGAAATAGGAGGAACAATTCCAGTTAATTTTAGTATAAATTTAAAGATAGACTAAAACATTAAAAGACATTAACTTAAAGTGGGCTAAGCAAGTTGATAAATAAGGTGATTTATACTGATAGCTAGTGTTAGGAAATTTTGTTCATTCACACATTTAAAAATATTTATTGAGTGTTAAATATGTGCCATAAAATTTTCAAAACATGGGGAAAACAGCATTGAGTGAAATAAACATTATGTATGTGCTCATGTGACTTGCTTATAGAAAGAGTTCAAAATCACATAAATAAGAAAATATATGTTGTGAAGGGAGTGAAGTAGGGAAAATGAATAGAAAATGTAAGGGTGTTAAACAGGAGTTCCTATTGTAAAAGGAGTTCTCAGAAAAAAAAGACTGATGAAGTTATATTTCTGATAAAGTTTCTGATAAAGTTCTATTCTAATGAATAGAAATATAAGAGAAGTTTAAAGTATAGGATATGGAAAATTGGGGGAAAATGAAAAGCAGATGTAAATAATGTGTACAAAGGCCCTGAGTCAGAGGCCTGCTAGTTGTGTTGACAGAACAGCTGGGAATCCAGAGTGGTTAGAGTAGAGAGAGGTATACCATGGGAGAAGCCCAGGTTGAAGAAGTAGTTGTGAGAAAGATGATAGAGCCCAGCAGAAAAAGACTGCATTTTTTATTTTGAGTGAGAAGGATGGACTCCCTTGAGCAATAGAGTATCATGTAAACTTGGTTTTGAAAGAATGATTCTAGAGAAGGTGTGGTGAATTGATGATGAAAGGTCACAGTATAAGCAAGAAGCTCAGAGAGCATTGCAGCAGTCTGGGTGGGAGATAATGGTGTCTGCATTAGATCACTAGGTTGTTGTAATAAAGATCTCCAGACTGGGTGGTTTGAACAACAGAAATTTATTTTCTCAAGATCTGAAGATCAGAAGTCCAACATCAAGTTGTCTAACTGCATGCTTGTTTTCTACTGTGGCCTTTCTCCTTGGTTTGCATATGGTTGCTTTCTTGCTGTCTTTTTACCTGGAATTTCCTCTGTGTTCCCACAGTCCTACTGTCTCTCTGTGTCCTAATCTCCTCCTCTTGTAAGCACACAGGTCAGATTGGATTGGGCCCACCAAAAATGCCTCATTTTAAGTTAATCACTTCTTTAAAGGACCTGTAATCAATATAGTCCCATTCTAAAGTGTAGGAGGTAAGTACTTTTAACATAGAAGTTAAGGGATAACATAGTTCATCCTGTAACAGTGTCTTAGTCTAAGGGGTTTGTAGGGGAAATGAGGAGAAGTCAGATTCAAATTAAATGTAGGAGGGAATATGAGATTTGCTGATGGATTAGTCAGTGTCAAAGACAAATCTGCTGTTTTGAATCTAACCAATGGAAAAGAAACTTGTTAGAAACTAGGATGTGGAAGACCAAGGAGGAATTTGGTTGATAGTTTGGATTGGGTAGCAAAAAATTTAATTATTAGCATGTAAAATTTGAAATTCCTTTTGGATTCCCCAATAAAAATTCCTACTAGATAACCAAATATTCAAGAAGCTTATCAGAGTCCCTGCTAGAATTGCAAATCAATACTGCACTACGACTTCATCTCACTGTAGTTAGGATGGCAATCATCAAGAATACAAATAATAATAAATGCCAGTGAGGATGTGGGCTGAAAGGGACATTGGCACACTGCTGGTGGGACGGCAAACAATAATTACCACTGTGGAAAGCAGTAAGGAGGTTTCTCAAAGAGTAGAAATGGAACCACTATCTGACTCAGCTATTATACTCCTTGATATTTATCCAAAAAAACTAATGTCAGCTTACCATAGTAATACATAAATAGTTATGTTTACAGTAGAGAAATGCACCCTAACCCAGCTATGGAACAGACTTGGTATCCAAGGACTTAACAATGCATATGGATGGGGCTCTCTCCCTGGAGTCCAACAGAAGAATCTATATCTCCATAACCTTCCTTTCCTATTTTCCTTAAAGATGCTAAGTTGTCCAATTAAATCTAGAAACAATATGTTTGCAGTAGCAATATTTATATGTCTGTCAAATATTTCTTCCTTGTGGCAGCACTTCTGCCTTACATCAAAATTTACTTTTTGGTATTCATTCATTCATTTGATTTCTGTACCCTGACATAAATAATGTATCAAGCATGTGCCATGTGCCAGACACTTTTCTTTAAAAACCTTAGCACAATTTGTGGTGTAGACAGCAACAAGAAAGATGACTTTTCTGAAATTGTAAGACTGCCCCCACTATTATGTCAGGAAAGACAAAAAGCTAGAGGAGGAGGCAACTTATACTCTAGAAAGCCAAATAGAAGACAGAAGAAAATACAAATGAGTGTCTATGAAAAACTGAAGACATGTATTGGGAACTGTGTGTGTCAGGGAATTTAAATGAAAACTACAAGAAGATAGTATTATAAACAGTGCTTTGAAAAAAAACATTTTAAAAGGAAGGGGAGGCACTTACTATTAAAGGTAAACAGAAGGTCTAAGGTACTGGGTAAGGAAAATTCTTTTCATAAATTTTTTCCTCCTGTGGTCACATCTGTCCAACCATAGAAAATTTAATTTTTGAATTATGATTCTGATTAAATATTTTTAGCCCAAACTTCAGGAAGTCCTTTTCAAGTAATTTGAAAATATTTCTGGAAAGAAAACTTGTTTAGAAAGGCTAATTAGTCACAAGAGTTCCTAAGCAATTAATCTTACAATGCCAATTCTTTAAAAATAAATTGAATGCTCTACAAGCTTCTTTTCACTTACTACATAATTTCAAATTTAATTGAGACAGCTACACTGAATAAAGCATTCTCAAACTTTAAAGATCATTCAATTGGCAAATTTAAATGTTTTTGAATTTGGGTGGTAGTATAAATATTTTCTAAAACTTTTTTTTCTTAAGTTATTGAGAATTGTAGCAATACTTAACCTCAAGGAAATGTTGTCATTTAAAGATTAGGTGGATTTCAAAGTATCAAAAATATCTGAACATTTAAATGCATATACACACTCTAATACTGAGGTTTATGGATTTTATAATAGAGGAGATACAGAATATACTTTGAAAAGTAAATGTTAAAGTGATTATTCTGATGTATTAGGATATTTTCTAGTAATGTCAGGGTTTAAAACAGCATTTACTTTAACAATGATTGCTCTATTGTGGTCAATGAGGCCACGAAAAAGAAAAAAAATGTGAACCTACAATAGAGAAAATCAATCAGAGCTGATATTAGGAGCTCTAGTACTAGTTTGCAAAGTTAGGGGACAAAACATATATCACTTTTAAATTCTCAATATTGATGTGATGCTTTTTAGATTTCATATATTCAACATATAAACCATAGAATGGTATTACATATGAATGTACTAAAATAAATACCCACATGGAGAAAGAGAGGAAAGAGACAAAGATAGAGAAGGATATTTAACAATAATGTTATAGATTAAAAAAACCCACCTGTCTCCAAATGCTAATCTTTTGAAATAAGTAGCATAATCATCGAAAACTAATCATGACAATGCAAAATAAATAAAGTGAAATCACACATATGCATGCACAAACCCCCCCAAACCAAACATACCACTAAACACAATGCATTAAATATTTACTTTTCTTGGTGGTGTGTATCATCATGTATAGCCTTTATTTTTTACCTGGTACACACACTAGAAATTACCTACATAGTAACTTAAATTTTGCTTCTTGATTTGCAAAATATAAAGTGTTTACTCTCCAATCCTTTATAGAAAAATTTGCTAACTCCTGGAATATGGTTTTCCACTATTTCTATATTACATGTTACGGTACTTATTATTTGATTTCCTCCTGACTAAATAAGTTCACCATCCTACTAGTCAAGCAAGTATTCAAAGTGCCAGGATGTGCTTACCTTTAGTGATTTGGGCCAAAACACTATTATTTTTTAGTATGCAGTTTTTCAAGAGCAAAAAAGAAATTATCAGTTAATTTTACTTCAACCGCAAAACACAAATTGACCTTAGGAATAGATTTCTCAAATATAATCTTACATTTCCTGAATATTGATTTATGAAGCTGTAGGATTAAATCATTTAATTAGCTGAGTTACAGCTGTCACATGTTACTATATCTCTTCTTATTAAGAACTGAAGGAAAATCAAGCCTGTCCTAGAACTGTCAACACAAAAAGTTTCCCCCCTACAGAGTTCTTTGATTTTTATTTTGTTCTACCAAGGGAAGTGGATACTTTGACTTTTTCCTTCTTAGGCAAAGAATCAATGAATTGAAAATTGTTTTGAGCATTGGTAGATGAGGTGATATCCGTGTGACTTCTGGGGAATTTCAACCTGTCACTTTTGGAAGACACAGCACAGTGGGGTTTTATCACTGTGCAGGATATTTCACACACATGTACGCATGTGAACATTTCTTTTATGCATTTATTTTCTTTTTCTCTTATAACTCTTAGAGTTCTATTTCTGCAAATAATAAAACAGTTACAGCATTTAGCAGATACAAGCTATATGCGCTAAACTTTCTTAGGATATATCACTCTCCATAGGAAGCCACTTCACAGGCAATTTTCTTGTTTGTACTTAAAAACCCAATTTTTATATGCTTTTAAGTTTTGGTTAAAACACTTGCTTTCTCTTGAAAATAAAGTCTCCTTTAACATTAATTTTAAATGCCCATCTTTTCGAATTTTAAAGGCACATTTCAAAGTGAGCACATCATGTGCCTTGAAGCAGTTAGAGTGGGCAGACGAGCATGCCACAGGCTAGGAATGATTGTGTCCATTCTGATTTATGTTTCACCTTCACTGAATGAGGTACTGAGGGTCACAGTGGGAGCTATTTTGAGGAAGGATGATGTTTTAGTCAGCTTTTTCACTGCTGTGACCAAAAGACCTGATAAGAACAATTTTAAGGATGCAAAGTTTATTTTGGAGTTCCCAGTTTCAGAGGTCTCAGTCCATAGAAGACCAACTCCATTCCCTGAGGCTCAAGGTCAGGCAGGACATCAGGGAGGAAAGCAGGTCAAGGTATCACACCAGGAAGCAGAGAAAGACACTAAACTCAGTTCATAAAACACACCCCAGAGACATGCACTGCAGGACCCAACTCCTTTGGCCACACCAGTTACCACCAAGTCAATCACTAACAAGGGATCAATGCACTGATTATATTAATGTTCTCATGATCCAATCATTTCACCTTTATACTCTCATGCATTGTCTCACACATGAGCTTTTGGGGGCCACCTAGTATCTAAATCATAACAGATAATTGCTAAACCTTTGTTTCTTAAATAGTAAAATATATACACTTACATCTATGCATTTTTTGTGCTTAGTAAATTTAAGATCTGTACCATCCACTTTCATGCCATCATATGATGTCAAGTAGCCTCTTATCTCTTATCAACCCATCCCTAGACACAAATTTTATTATTATATATACATAATTTTATACAAAATTTTAGTAAGTCTGTGTTTTGTCTGTGACTTCATGTTTGTGTTTTAAAAAAAGTTTCATATGTAGCATTTCGGATTTTGAATTGTCAAGAAAAGGATGCTCAACCTGTATTACTAAAAATAACAAGAGAGAAATGCAAAGATTTTGGAAAAGTTTATATATTTTATTACATTGTCACTTTTTGTATTATGCTAATCAAATGTATTCTAATATGTCAAATGACTGTGGTGCCAAATAAAAGTGATTGCTTGCATCCAAAATAAGAGAACTGCTCTCTCTCTCTCTCTCTCTCTCACACACACACACACACACATGCACGTCTGAATTTTGTTTGAGTCTAAGTTCTGAAAATGTTTTTGTTATTTTTAGTGTTATGTAGATTATGATTATAACAAAACAATTCCAGATACATCAGAGCTATTTTATAGCACTTTCCCCCCTTTTCTAGTACAGCAGACCAATGTTAAGAACACATAAGGCAAAGAGTGTAACATCTACTTTTCTCTTCCATTTATAGTTAATTACTATGTAATATAGTAGACTACCTATTCATTAACTTCATTTAGATGATGTCATAACACTTGTCAAAGTAAGTAAATGATTTTCAAAATATTGAAGTCACATAAACTAGTTAGTATTCTGAATTTCCCAAATTTGACTAGAAGGGACATATGAAACTGTGAATTTATATGCCTTTAATAGCTGACAGACTCAAACTGCAACATTTTCACTTAAGTTACAGCAAATACATTTAACTCCAACTATATTCTGGGTAACTCTGTGAACTTTCACATAAAAATTAAAAAAAAATTCATTTATATCTTTATCTTTTTCTCTATTTAGGTATTATTATTGTTTTTAAGTATATGAATTGTCCTAAAATAGATATAATTAAGAAAAACATATTTATCACTAAAGGGTTGGATAAATAAGCAATGCATATATGAGAACATTTATTTAATATGGATGATTGAATTATTGGGGTATTTTTCACAAAGAGGCAAGAGGTTCTGTTATATAGATGTTAATAAAAAGTAGAAGAAAAGAGTTAAATTATACTGAAAGTATTTCTGAATGAGGAGACCTGCTGTCTCTTTAAAATGTAATATTTTCTCATTTTAACATATATCACTCTCTTTTTCCCTTGGTTTCCTGTTTATAAGAGTTCCAAAACATGCTTATCCTTTCCTTCAACTACTAAATGGAAACAAGCCATATCATCATTAATTAATGAATTCCCTGTTAAGCAACTTATTTTAAGTGAAAATATTAAAATTACATTTTAAAAGAGTAGTTCCACTCACCATGCTTGGTTGCAGAAGTAGGCAGCTTTCATCTTGATGGTGGTGAGGAGGGCCTCTGTTAATCACATGGCACTTGTGGTGGTAAGGGGACATCTGTTAATCGCATGGCACTGGGCTCCTGTATTTTTAGCAGAGGAGAAGATGCTGAATTTGACTTGCCCAGAATTACTTTAAATCTAGCATGTGTTTAGTGACTTATTTCTCAATACAAAACATAATTCCACAGATGATGTTTAAGATGAATTAAATACATCCCTGACCTACACAGTGGTGGGCTACAGTGCAGCGGACAGCCGTGCAGAAAACTGAGACAGCCAGTTGACTGAATGACAGACAAGAAGGTGTGTGAATGTGGATTGAATGTGGGAGGTTTCAGGTTCATGATAAGACACTTGGTGTGTTGCCTAAGGAAAGATTTAGTATTCTGTGATTCCTAACCTGAAATATCCATTAGCTTTTAGAGAGGGAGAATAAACTTTAGTGTAAGTGTTGTTCAGAGACAATTTTGGACAATGTTTGGAAGATGTCTATTTATTTAATTATATCCATATGTAATGAAGTAATCCTCCTCCTTTTCTCCTTAAATTTTCTCAAGCAGTGTGTTTCAAAATAGAAATTCCTTTTATATTGGAGGATAGAAGAACCTGCTGGGTAAATAAGGCTATTTTAAAATCCAAACAAGATGTGTGGTCAATGCAGAAGAGTTCCCAATGGTTTAGAGAAAGTCTATATGGTCTTTGAACATTACTAACAGGGGTTTGTTTATACCAACAACTACAATATAGAATAAAACTTTGACTGCTTCTCTTCTAAATCAAAATCTAAGCTGAATATTCGTTTAAAGCACTTGATTTGACAAAACTGTCTATGATTTAAACACCTTTATTTCGATGAAAAATTGTTCATTTGCATTTAAAATTGATTTTTCATACTGCAAACTAGAGATACTGAATAAACAGATGTGCATAAAGTCTATCCCAAATTGATAATTTTGATGAAGTGAATGATAATATCAATACTAAACAAAAGGTCCAGTTTCATTTAAAAAATACCAACTGTTTTTTAAAATGGGTTCAGTATCTATGAGTATTGAGAAGTAGGTGATCATTTAGATCTTTAGCTTTGGATGGTGCTAACACAGCTACATGCAGGTCATCTTATATTTTGTAAGGATGTTTTTGATAATATTGCTAGATGTCTAGCAATAAATAAACATGGAAGTCTGTCTAAACAAAGGATTGCCCACATCCTGCATGTGGCCAGACAATTTTGTTTGTGATTGCTTAATAAGACTGGAATATTTTTTAATTTATTATTACTTAATAATACTACATTTATATATATATACAAATATAAAGTATTTAGCACCACTTTAATAATTGCAACTTTCTGATAACAATAAATGTGCAATAAAATATAGCTTAAATCTGTGTTTTGTTCAAATACTGTTTCAAGTTTATCACTGTTTCAGAAAGTTATGTCATTAACAAGAGCAATATTCATGATATTTAACTCATTAAAACACCACATTATCTATTCTGGCAGTTATAGTATTAGGTGCAAGCATTTTCCTATCACAAATTTTATTACAGTATGCAGGAATATTTCCCTTTTAACATTTATATTGTTTACTTTTCATATCTCTCTGTTTTACTTTATCTTTGTTTTATGATTATAATATATGAATGCAGATTTTTTTAAAAAAATGATCTGTACATAGTGATTTTGAAATCTATGCCTTTCATTTCAGGATTTGAATGGAGTTCTGCAAAATATTTGTTACAAAAGGAGGGTAATTCATCTAACAGAGTAAAAATTGCTACTTGAGGTTAGATCAAAAACTCTTACTTATATTCAGTTGCCCAGGTATCACAGACTGAGAGTAAAAAGGGATTATTCAACCTCCCTATTCCTCTCCAGCCTCCACTTAGAGAGAAGGATTCTGTCTTTAGAAAGACTAAAAATTTCTATCTGGTGATGACACAGAAATTTAGGATAGTGATAGAAGCAGAAACTACCTCGTAAATTCAGAGTTTTTTCCATTTAGACAGAAATGTATAGTTTTATGTGTCAGAAACTTACTTTATGTTAAGGAATTGGGGTATAGAGAAACCTGTCTAAATGGAATTATGAAAAATGTACACTCCTGCTCCTGGTTCTACAGTCAGATGTTTCACCGCAGTAGGTCTTTATGCTTTTGTATATTTTTTTCTCTTTATATTATGGGGTGGTAATGCCAAAAATACACATGATTACTATGATAAGTCAAAGGCATAATAATTGTTATTATGGTTATTAGCTTTAAAGACTTTGATTCACATTCACAAGTACATAATAAACTCCACCAGTCATACATAAAACAAGTTGGAAATGATTTTCAAACGTGTGATCAAGTTAAACACACATTTCTGTGTTCTGATCAAAGAAGTGAAATATCAAATAAATAGCAAACAAAAGTGGAAATCATGTGTTCATACATAAAAGGTAAATCTGTTTTCCATATATTATCATTTAATTTGGATTTGATTTCTAAAACTTGTTTATCTTTCAATATTGTTATAGTTGTTAAAAATTGAACTGAATTATATGCACCTGTTATTGGTAACATGTTGTTGTGTTAAAGCATACTAATTTTTGTTTTGGTTAAAGTGGCAGTGTTTTCCTTATTTCTTATTTAAAAGGTGAATGTCACTATACTTATAATTGAATAGTGGTAATAGAGAGTAGAGAGAAGATTTGTGTGATCTCAAGCAAAGGGGAACTATGAATTGAAAAATTTGGCTTAGTTCCATAATAGATTTCCAATTTCTTACCTGATTAGTTATAAGATAATTCTAAGTGGAAGTAATGAGTTCTTCATCTTCTGAAATAGATGTGAAAATGCTGATGAAATCTTTTTTTCTCATTATGAATATTGATGAAAATATGGGGAAAAGTGTCTTTTATTATGTAAGATACATAGAGCAAATAAGGGAATTTGAGAATATTTTATGACATTATATAAATCAGTTATAAGATGCTTTTGATAATTGCTAGTTTTTATTGTTTATTTTGAAATAATTCTAAATATTAGAGGAGTTTCAAGCATGTATGAAGTAATAATAGTGAGATTTTCATTTCAAAATAAATAAATTATAATGTTATATTTCAAATGCAGTTGTGCTGTTTTAATAGCTTTTTAAGTAAAACAAAATATCATTATTGATTCCTATTCTAGGGTATTACAGACATTCATTTTCAACTATTTTGTCTGGTTATATCAAAAGAAAAAGAGAAAAGAAAAGAATATCCCCCTACTATGAATTTGTTCATTTATCTTACAGTGGGTGCTAGAGAAGTCAGTAACCCAAAAATCCCAAAGGGTAGATATATAAGAAGCCTCCCCCAAAACCTCTTCATTCTAGGGAAAGATGTATCAGAAAAAGGGAGCTTAGTAATTCAGATAATTTTTAGAATATAACTGTTCTTTGGCAATAACATATCAAAGAAAAAACTGTGGTCCACTTCCATTAAAACCACCAAGGACTGACTGAAGAATATATATTTTCATTATCAAAAAAGGCATCTCCTCTACCTCCAATCCCACCACAGTGGTGACTTGGAAGACAGAATAGGCAGCTGGACTTTCACCCTCATCTGGCACTCCTGTCTGTTCCAACCAGTGAAGCATTGGCAAAAGGCTACAGAGGGGATTGAAACTCTTACCTGCTCTTAACCATAATGAGAAATCCTCTACCTCAAATTTGGGGCCCAGGGGAGAACTTGGGCTTCTATACCAATGTGACAGTAGCTAGATGTAACAGTTTTCCTCTGCCAGAGTCTGGTTGGAGTAACTCACCTAAAACAGAGGACTTAAATAAGATCCAGAGTCACTTTATGTAATACTTGCTTGTCGAAGTTTCAATAAAAATTGTTCATTATACCAAGAACAAGGAAGCCTCCACCTGAATGCCAAGATGATATTTGTCAAAACCAAGATGACAGATATTAGAATTATCTGATGATTTCACTTATTTTTATTATTTAAAGACATTTTATTGTGTACATTAAAGGTATATCATGATGTTATGAGGTGTGTTTGTATATGTGTGTGTATATATCTGTTTATATATATATTATATGGATAAAGGCTACTATGGTGAAATAAAACAACATATCCATCATTATGGATAGTTACACATGTATCCTTCTTGCAGCAAAAGTATCTATAATTTACTATTTTTGCAAAACATCCTCAATACAATGCACTATTATTAACTATAGTCCTTATGGTGCACATTTTATTTTAATGTTTGTATCCTTTAACTTATCTCTGTATCTTCATTCCTCCCTTCCACACTGTCCTGGTACTGGCACTGTTTCCATCTTAATCTCTGCATATTTGTAATTTCCCCCCTTTTTTAGAATTCCATGTAGAAGTGAGATCATGCAGTACCATACTGCTTTTAATATTATAGCTTTGTGTTGCCTCCAATTTTGTCTTCTTTTTATCCATCCTATAAGCATGAAGTCCATTTTTATGTCCTATTCAATGTTTTTTGTAAATATTTTATATTTTTCAGTGTGTAACTCTTTTATATCCACAACTTGTTCCTGAGTACAATTTATGCTCCATAATTTATTCCTGATTTCTTTTATGCTAACATAAATGGTAGTTTTTTTTTGTATTTGTTTTTCTGATAGCTTATTGTGTGTGTAGAGAAATGTCAGGCATTTTTAATGTTGATTGTGTATCTTGCTACTTTGCTAGATTCACTTATTGTTGGTGGTCTTTGGGGGTTTGTAAATAAGAAATCATGACACCTGCAAATGCAGACAATTTTGCTTCTTCCTTCCTAATTGGTTGCCTTTATTTCCCCTGTAAAACTGCTCTTGATAAAATTTATATTATTGTGTTGAATAGTTTGGTGAGAGTGGGTACTCAACCATTGGACCTGATCTTAGAGAAAAAACTGTGTTTATCCCCATTGATTACTATGTTAATTGTGGAATTTTTATAAATAGCCTCCCAAGTCACTGGAATTACAGGTATATACCACAGTGCCAGGCTGTTTTTTGGTTTTTTTTTTACTTTAAGTTCCAAAAAAATAAATAAAGAAAAAGAATAAAATGATGGTATAAAGACTCTGGTAATATGATGAAAATGTTTAGAAAAATGAAGTCTTAAATCAGGAATCAAAAGCTGTCATCATAAGAACCTAGTAAATGGAAGCAATATAAACCCAAAGCAGTTAAAAGAAATATAATAACAAGGATAAATGCAGAAATTAAAATTTTAAAACAAAAATAATAATGAAAATAACTGAAATGAATGGATGGTTCTTGGAAAAGACAAAAATTTTCAAATTCAAGAATGAAGCAAGGGCTATGCTATGGAAATTGCCTACCTCTAAATGTCAATAAGAGATTGCAACATACATATGTTTAGCAGCTTAGATGAAGCAGAGTAATTTTCAATAAATTCACACTACCCAAATTCACCAAATATGTATCATCTAGTATCTCTATAACTATTAAAACAATTGAATTCATCATTTAAGCAACAACAAAACAAACTCCACTAGAAGACATATCTAGGCCCAAATGATTTCCCAAGAGAATTCTACAAAAATTTTAAAGACAAATTAAAAAAAAATCTATGTACTGTCTTCAAAAATAAGTGAGTAAGTAAGTAAATAAATAAATAAATAGATAAGTTGAGGGATGAGGACTCACTTTTGCCAACCTAAGTAACAATCAGAGGGCGATTCTCTAAAGATTTGTTAGGTATTTTGGGGTGTATACTAGCATTAAATGAGAACATGCTCAGAAAGCTGAGGCAAGGGAAGATTTTAAGCATGAAATGAGGAGTATTTCATAAACTATTCTGAAACAATAATTCTTGGCTGTAATGATTAATAGTGAGGTCAGCAGTAGTAAAAGGTGGAATAAACAGTCGCTGTGCAGATGTTTTTGTAGAAGTACTTTTTGTATAAGTTCACAGTGGCCTTTGTGCAAGGTTGTGTACAAAGAAAAATAGTGTAGAAATAGCATGTAAAGACTGGCAGAGTCTTTTGTGATACTATCAGGCAACTGTGAGAACACTTTCTTCATAGTCTCCCAACTTCATTTATTTTTTTGATTGTGTTGACACATCAACTGCAATTTGATTCAGGGAACTTTCGCTCTTTCATATTTGTTTTATGAATCTAGTACTCCCTTGCTACAAAAATCAGACAAGCATAGTACAAAAAGAAAGGAGTAAAATTAAAAAAAAAAACTATAGACGATTATCCCACCTAAGTTTAACCACAAGAATCCTTAGTCATATATTTACAAATAGTTTTCAATACATAATGAACAATAACAACAGCATAGAGTGGGTTTTACCTCAAGGTTGTAAAATTCTCAATATTTGAAAACTGCTTAATGCAATCTATGTTAACAAGCTGTAAAGGAAAACCACATGACTCTCAATCAATTTACAATGTTATTTTACCAAATTCAACACATACTTTTGGTAAACATTTTCAGAAAAAAAATAAAGCAGAACGTCCTTACCTTAATAATTATAAAACCCTAAAGCTAGCAATATATATGATGAAATACTGAAAAAATTTTCCATAAGTTCAGTAACAAGGGAAGGATTCCACTATCACTATTTTTATTCAACATATTGCTAGAGAGTTTAGAATGTGAGAAAAGGCAAGAAATGCAAATTAAGTAGCTACATATCAGAAAGAAAGAAATAAAACCTTACTTATTTGTATAAAACATGATTGCCTTTGTAGAATATCTCAAGATATTTATAAAAACATCCCTAAAACTTATCAATGAGTCTAGGGGAGTCAAATAATATAAGTTAAAGATATGATGATCAATTGTATTTCTATAGTCTAATGATGTGGATTAACCTGGGCACTGAAATGAGAGTACAATGTTATCACAGTTACTCAAAACTTAAAACGTTTTGAAGAAAATATAACAAAACAGGTTCATGGTTAGCAGCTGAAAACTGCCAAATACAGGTGAAGGACAACCAGGAGAATCTCAAGTATACAACCATACAGTGTTAACAGATTGGGAGATTCAGCACAGTAAAAGTGCTTACTCTTCCCAAACTGATGCACAGAATTTAGTGGATTTTCTATTAGGATTCCAACAAGACATTTTTTCAGCAATGGAAAGAATTATCTCAAAGTTTGACTAGAACTGTTTATTTAATGAAAAAGAAGGATGAATTGGAAGGAATTAGTCTTTCTTATTTCAAGACTCATAAAACTACAGTGATAAAAACTATGTTGTGTGTGCAGAGTCAGACATAAAGATCAGTGGAACCCAGACAAGAAAACTTGCAAATAGAATTGTACAAATTTATCCCCTGATTTTCAAAAGGGGTACAAAAACATTTTTTTTTTTTTTTTTTTTTTTGTATCAGGAGTACTTTACCAATGAGCTATATCCCCAACCCTTTTATTTATTTATTTATTTTTGAGACTGGGTATCCCTTAGTTGCTTAGGGCCTCACTAAGTTGCAGAGGCTCGCAAACTCAATCCTCCTGTCTCAGCCTTCACAATTTCTGGGATTATAGGAGTGTGCCACTGCACCAGTAGTACAAACGCATTTTAAGAAAGGAATATAACCTTTTCAAAAAATAGTCTTAGAGGAACTGGACATTCATAGCCTAAGTAAGTAAGTAATAAATAAACCTTAAGCAAAGTTTTACTTTTTAAATAAAAATTAAGTAAAAATGGATGGCATATTTATATATGAAATGTAATAATCTAGAGCTTTTAGAAAAATGTAGAAGAAAGACTTCTGGATAACATAGGGTTAGGCAAAGACTTGCTAGAATTGGTAATAAAGATATGATCTATAAAACTAAAAATGATCAATTTGATTTTATAAAATATTTTATGATAAAATTATTATGAGAACTATCTTAAAAGTTCTGCTTTGTGAAAGATCCTAATAAACAAATATAAAATAATGTATATATTTGTAGAAAGGATTTTAAAACTATATATCCATCAGGACTATTATCAACAATTTTCAGTTAACAAAAAGAAACTATTCAGTTAAAAACTAGGTAACACATGTGAACAAAAATTTGTTTACAGAGGACATGAAGATTGCAAAAAAGGTTATGGAAAAATATTCAAAACATTCATTAGAGTAATGTAAATTAAAACCATGAGTTGTCACTACATATCTATCAGAATGGTTAAAATAATTTAAAAAAATAATGTCAATACCAAAATCTGGCAGTAATGTGGAGAAAAAGATTACTGATAACATTGTAAATTGGGATGTAAAATAACATAGCCATTGTAGAAAATACTTTGGCAGTTTATTGAAAAACTAAATATATAACCCAGCAAGTGAACTATGGGAAATAAAAAGGCAGAGAAAAAAATTCACATTTACAGAAAAACCATACACATATGTTCAGAGCATCTCCTTTTGCAATAGCTACAAACCTCGAAAAACTTTGTCATTCTCCAAAAGGTGAATGCTAAATGGAGTGTGGTCCATTCATTCCACATAGACTGCTGCTATTCAGTGATAAAAAGGGAGGAAATCCCTGATACATACCACAACCTGTATGAATCTCTATGGAATTGTGCTAATTGAACAAACCAATCTCCAACGTTAAGACTGTGTATATAAAAGTATGAACCTACCCATTTATATTCTTGGGAGGAGATGATTATAGAATTAGAGAAATGGAGAGTGATTCTGTAGTTCACAAGGAAACAGGATCCAGAGAAAGAAGAGTGAAGTTATACAAGGACAGCATGAGGAACCCTTGTACTGAGGAAAGTGTTCCTGTGTTTTGACTATATCAATATCTTGGCTTCAACATTTTGCTATTATTTTGAAATATGTTAACATTGGGGGAAACTCAGTAAAGACTACACCGTATCTCTGAATCATCTTGTTAAAAATATGTGCAAATATACAAATATCTTAAAGGAAAAGCTTAATAAAAATATCATGTCTGCTAAATAGGCTATTCTTTCTCCAATGTATGTTTTTGGCACCTTTGGCACAGGACCTGACTTCCTTAACAAGACTCCTAAAGTGCAAGAAGTAAAATTAAGAATCAATAAAGGGGATGGATTCAAACTAAAAAGTTTCTTCCTAGCAAAGGAAACAACAGCGTGAAGAGAGAGCTTACAGAATGAGAGAAAATCTTTACTACATGCACCATATGTAAGGAACTGAGCAGACACTTCGTAGAAGAAGAAATACAATCAATCAACAAACATATAAAAAAAGTTCATCATCTCCAGCAATTAGAGAAATGCAAATCAAAACTACTCTATAATTTCATCTCACTCCAGTCAGAATAGTCGTTATCAAGAATACAAGCAATAATAAGTGTTGATGAGGATGTGGGTAAAAAGGTACACTCATAAATTGCTGGTGGGATTGCAAATTGGTGCAACCACTATGGAAAGCAATATGAAGATTCCTCATAAAACTTGGAATGGAATCACCATTTGACCCAGTTATCCCATTTCTAGGTTTATACATAAAGGACTTAAATCAGCTAACTACAGTGGTACAGTCACATCAATGTTTATTAGCAGCTCAACTCAACAGTAGCTAAACTCTGGAACCAACATATGTGTCCTTCAACAGGTGAGTGAAAAAAGAAAATGTGCTACATATACACAATGGAATATTTCTCAGCCTTAAAGAACAATGAAATTATGGCATTTTCAGGTAAACGGAACTAGAGAATATCATGCTAAGTGAAGTAAGCCAATCCCAAAATACTAAAGGACAAATATTTTCTCTGATAAGCAGATGCTGATCCACAGTGGGGGTCACATAGGGAAGAAGGAGGGGTGGGATGGTGGGGATGAAAAGGACATAGAAAGCGACATACATTATTATCCTATATACATATATGATTACACTACCGATGTGACTCAGCACCACCTACAGCGAGAGGAATGAGAAGCTATGCTCCACTTGTGTACAATGTGTCAAAATGCATTCTACTGTTATACATAACTAATTAGAACAAATAAAAAAACGAGGAAGAATAAAATATATAACATGTTTAATTATTTTAATAAAATATTTTGTCCTCATAAAGATCCTTTCCCTGAAATTTTTCATGTAAGTCCTAAAATCTGATTCCCATACATTTCCCATTCATACTTTCAAATTTTAAGTATTTTTCTGATAGTTGTGAAAAATTTTATTTCTACTAGTCTCTTTTTCTGTGATCCTTATTGTTAAGAGCTAACTTGAGCTGGAAGAAGAGAACCAAGTTACCAGGTGTGTGAATTAAAACAATAATCTCAAATAAAAGTAGCAGCCAAGACTTTAACCACATAGGCTTAATCAGAGAAAGTGCTGGGTCTGTTTCTTCCATGGGACAGGGCCTGGGAAAGGGTCAGCACAGGTGTTCTGGCCCTAGTAGCCAGTAGGAAGCAGAGAGGGAGAATAGACATATACTGAGCAGTGAGCAGCAGAAAAAATTGTCTTAAAGATCCCCATCCTGCCTGTGTCCCTATATGAAGTTTCTGCAGAAATTTAGGAGGAAGAAATGCAAAATGCAATCTGGCTTAAGAGCATGGCCTAAAGGGTACACCTCTCAATAAACATGGACTACTTCAGGTCACTTAGTGAAAAAACAAAATTTAAACAGGAAATGCAATAAAACTTTCATGGTGTAGAAAGGCAGAGTGTGCAGTCTGGTGAGAGATAAGACAACCTAACTTCAAATGGAAATTTTTATTCAAAATATTTAGTTTAAGAAGCTTCAAGTTAGAGTGTACACTTAGCTTAGTGCAACTGAAGACTAAAAAAATTAAGGATTCCTAAACTGTCGTGGAATATCATTTAAAAATTTAAAGCAACCAATTCGAACATGAAATAAAGTAATCAAACATCTGACAGATGTTGACCTCTGAAAAAGATCAATTGGTTTTCAACCTGTGTTAGGTGTGAACAATCATCCTCAGTGCAACTCCTCAAATTAGCTTTGGTTTTAAACATACATAACATGAATGCAATGTTTTCCCAAGGGAATATGAACTCAACAAAAATGCATTTTATTACAGCTGACAATCCTTCACACAATCCTGATATTTTGATGGAAGTTTCAAATAGTTGCTAAGAAGACAAAAAAGTAGAAAATGTCACCTGTTTTGAAGTCTCAACACGGGATTCAGATTTCCTATCAGATAATGTGAAGCACATGTCAATAGAGGATTTTATTTTCATTCTGTTGCTTAGTTTAGGGAGCATAGCAGATGAGGCTCTGCCAGAATCAACTCAGTCTTTATACAAAAGACTTGAGATCAACTTCTAGCCTTTTTGCTTTTAATTAAAAAAAAAAAAAAAACAGTCAAACCATACATGATATCACAGATCAAAAATTACAATGGAGAATTAACAAAGAATATGTAAATGTTTATTTTCTCTAAGTGTTTTCTTCAAATTCTTCATTCTATTTACACCTAAGCTTTAGTTACATGCACATAATTTTTACCTTGTACTCAAGGAAATTACTAAATTTCATTATTGTCATTGAAAATTTTCTGAAAGTTTTTGATCTAAGGATATGTAAAATGTTTCTATGAATATCAGATGATTGTTAACATGTTCAGACTTTTCAAAGAAATAGAAATTGTCAAGGTTAATTTAAAAATCACATCTACAGCTAGGCATGGTGGCACATGCCTGTAATGACAGCAGCTCTGGAGGCTGAGCCAGGAGGATTG
The DNA here is from genome assembly GCA_020662805.1 of Glaucomys volans. Taxonomy (NCBI): domain Eukaryota; kingdom Metazoa; phylum Chordata; class Mammalia; order Rodentia; family Sciuridae; genus Glaucomys; species Glaucomys volans. The sequence goes on from JAJEJO010047385.1 coordinate 52,344, forward strand.
CAATTTCAAAGCCAGCCTCCACCACTTAGCAAAGCCCTAAGTAACTCAGCCAGACCCTGTCTCTAAATGTAATACAAAAAGGGGCTGGGAATGTGGCTCAGTGGTTAAGTACCCTTAGGTTCAATCTCTAGTACAAAACAAACAAAATCAACAACTATAAATGCAGACAATATTTAGTTTCTATTGTACATTAGGAAATTTCTCCTCTTCCTTGAAAAGAATTACTGATATTTCTTCTCCTGTGGTACAGTTTTTGATCAGAAATATTGGAACTTTGGTGGCCCAAACACAATGACATTGAACATGCTATAAACAAAATATTGCAATGACAAATGAATAAGAACATAAACATGCTTGGAATTATGAAAATTAAATTGTTAGATGAAAAAATAAATCTTAGAAAAAATGACAGTATATGGAGAAAAGAAACATTTCATTGTTTTTAAATATCATTCAAGATGTCATTTGTCAACTCCCTTACCCCTCAAAAATTCAATTTCATTTAGTTTATAATAGAGAAAATATATACAAGATTAACTAAAATAACCGAATTGTTGATATATCATATATCCTAGGAAATACTTTAATTTGCAAGGTATGTAATATGAAGACACTGATTTCAATATATAATGATGAATATCCTGAAATGTATTTATGTGGTTATATGTGCATATAATTCTATTTGTATGAATTCTATACAATTAATACTTTGATTTCACAGGAATGCATGTGTGCATGTGTTTGTGTGTCTGTGTACGTGTTTGTGTGTCTGTGTACGTGTTTGTGTATTTTAACTATAATCAGACCAATACATTTTTTTCCATATGGAAATTTTGTAAATTGTACTTTTGAAAATGTACCTATATTTTTCACACCACAATTTTGTGTCTAATAACAAAGATATATTTGAAAATCTTTGGTCAAGAATATCTGAAAGCTTTATAAAATTTAATTCCATTTCTTTATGGTATTATCTTAGTTATTAAAATTTAAGGTTTGATCTAGGAATAAATCAATGAATTATGAATTAGATGTGTATATTTAATGACCTGCTCTTCTACTGATAAGTTAGTCTTACAAAAACTGAATACATTCTCATGAAACTAGAAATCATAATGTTGATTCCTTTGTGGTTTTTAATAGACACTTTGATCAGCTATTCACATCATTTTATTTATTATATTAAAAGGTAGACACCAACCATAAGTTAGTAATTTATTCAGGATTTTATTTAAACAATAGGAATCATGTAATGCTACAAAAGATAGTACACATTGCCTTTAAAATAAAATAACTTCTAGCGTAAACATGATAAATATTAATTTTCTCTGTGAAACCATGTAGAGGGACATTCATTAATGAAACTTATGGTTCTACATATATTGCTTTCATGCACTGATGGAACTTTAAGATAACTTTAAACAATAAAGATAATTGAAATTAATATATGTAATAATTTTGCATAAGATAAAGAAATGGAATAAATAATTTATTTTTGGAACGATAAGTAGCAGCATACATAATTCTTTGGTTTGGATTGGATGTGAGGAGTCCCCCAAAAGCTCATGTATGAGATAATACAAGAAGGTTCAGAGGAGAAATAATTGGGTTGTAAGAGTCTTAACCCAATCAGCGATTTAATCCCCTGATAGGGATTAACTGAGTGGTACCTGAAGTGGTAAAGTATATCTGGAAGAGGTGGGAACTGGGGCATGGCTTTAGGTCTACACTTGTATCTGGCCAGTGGACTTTCTCTCTGCTGCCTGAACATCCTGTGAGCTGCTTCCCTCTGCCACAATATTTCACCATGATGTTCTGCCTTGTCTCTAGCCCTGAGGAATGGAGCCTGCCTTCTATGGAAACAGACCTCTGAAACCGTGAACCCTCTCAATAAACCTTTCCCCCTCAATAGTTCTGGTCCTGTCTTTTTTAGTCACAGCATCAAAAAAGCTGACTAGAATTCTTATTGCAAAGAAGTGCTCAATTTATTAAATAATATTTTATAGTGACTTAATAAAATGCACTATGTCTAAATTGGACAAATTGGCAAGTTTTGATTTACAAAACTATCATCATAATTAAAATGGTGAACTTATTGCTCATCCATAGAAGTATTTCTTTTGTAATTATTCCTACTTTTCCTTCCCATGTTTTCACAAAAAGTTGTTATTCTATCACTATAAGTTAGTTGGGGTGGTATTTTTAGGTATTTATATAAATGGCATAACAAAATGAATTTTTTAAAAAATCTAGCTTCTGTGCTCAATGTATTTCTTTTAAGATCTGTTTTAGTCAACTGTTTCGCAGCTGTGAGTAAATGACCCAACCAGCACAACTGTAAAGAAGGAAAGGTTTATTTGAGGGTTCACAATCTTAGAGGTTTTAGTCCATAGAAGGCAGGCTTCATTCCTTGGGGCTCAAGGTGAGGGTGAGCATCATGGTGGAAGAATGGTGGAGGGAAGCACTTATATCATGGTGATCAGGAAGCAGAGAGAGAGTCTCCACTCTCCAAATACAAAATGTGAAACCCAAAGTCATGCCCAATCCTATTCTCCTCCAACCACACCCTACCAATTGGGTTAAGACTCTTACTACCCAATCATTTATCTTCTGAACTTTCCTGCTTGTCATGAACTCTTGAGGGACACCTCACATCAAAACCATAGCAAGATCCAACATGTTGTTGCCTGTATTTCATATATATATATGGACATCTGTTTTTTTCAACTCTAATTCTTGGAGATTCTGTTGTTTCTCCAAGGCATGCTTTTGGCACCATTATAAAGAATCATATTATTGTAGCTATGTGGGTTTGTTTCTGTGTCATCTGTTCTATTGGTCTACATGTCTATTTTTACACCAGGAACATGCTGCTTTTGTTACTGTGGCTCTGAAGTATAATTTGAAATGAGATTTTACAGTACCTCCAGTACTGCTTTTAGCTCTATATTTCTTTGGCTATTCTGGATTTCTTTAATGCATTTTAGGATATATTTTTCTAGTTCTGTAAAGAATATCATTGGTATTTTGATAGTGATTCAAGTGAGCCTATAGATTTCTTTTGGTTATGTGGCCCATTTAACAACATTAATTCCACCATTTAATTAATTAATTAATTAATTTTTTTCTGGTTGTACACAAAGTAGAATCATGCAATTTGTGTATTCATACATGTACATAGGATAATGATTATTATTGTATTTCCTTCCCCACCCCTCATTTTCCTCTATACAATTCATCCTTTCTCCATTCTTCCCTTACCTCCCCCCACCCCCATTATGTGTCATCAACCATTTATCAGAGAAATCATTTGGACTTTGTTTTCTTGGTATTGGCTTATTTCACTTAGCATAATATTCTCCAACTCCATCCATTTACCTGCAAATGTCATAATTTTATTGTTCTTTATGGCTGAATAATATACCATTGTATATATATACCACAGTTTCTTTATCCATTCATCTATTGAAGGGTATCTAGGTGGGTTCCACAATCTAGCAATAGTGAATTGGGTTGCTATAAACATTTATGTGGCTCCATCACTGTAGTATGCTGATTTTAAGTCCTTTGTGTATAGGTCAAGGAGTGGGATAGCTGAGTCAAATGGTGGTTCCATTCTGAGTTTTCTAAGGAAACTCCACCAATTTATTAACAAGGGAATTCTTTCCTACTACAGTGCTGTCTTACTGTTTTGCCTTTAAAAATGAGTTGGTACTTCTCTCTTGCAGTTTTTCTTTTCTTTTTTTTCCTGAATTTTGACATTTTACCTACAACATTTTGTGGAGTGGTTCTTTTCTGGTCTTACCTGGTTAGGGTTCCAAATCCTTCCAGGGTTCCAAATCCATCTATTCATTTCATTCCCAAGATTTTGGAAATTCTCTGCTATTATTTCACCAAATGTTTTGGGGGTTTTTTGCCATTATCTCTATCTCCTTTCCTTCCTAAACACTTATAAGTCTTATTTTGACTTTTTAATTTCCTCCCAGATATCTTGTATATTCTGTTCATAGTTTCTAATTTTTCTTTATTGATGTTTCAGTGCTCTAATTCTTTTACCTTCTTTTTAATCCCTGATTTAGTTAGTTAGTTTGTTAGTTATTTCTGGAGAAAAATTTTATTTCAGATTCAGAGTTCTCAGTCCATGGTCAGCCAACTCCATTTCTGTGAGCCTGAGGTGAGGCAAAATATCATGGAAGAAGAGCATGGTAGAAGAAAACTGCTCAGTTCATGGCAGCCAGAAAAGAGACCCACAGACAAGATACAGTCAAAGGGCATAGCCCCAGCAACCTACTTCTTACAGCCATGTCCCATGTACAGTTTCTACTTAGTAGGTCATTTAAATTATTAATCCATTGAATGGATTAATCTAATGAAAAAGTTCTGATACTCATAAGCCAATGTTTTCACCTCTTTTGGGTTTTTAATATCCAAAATGTAACATTCCTTCCCTGATTCCAAAGAGCTCCTGTCCATCTCACAATATGAAGTGCATGTAGTTCATCTCAAAGTATCACCATAGACATTAACAGTTCCAGGATTATTCAAAAGTCCAAGTCTAAAGTCTCCTCTAAGACTCAAGGCAAGCTCTTGGATGTGAGACCCTGTAAAATCTAAAGCAAGTTATATTCATCCAATATACAATGTCATAGAGTAAATATTTCCTTTCAAAAATGAAGGAATAGTAGAATAATAGTAAGAAGGGATGGGACCAACAAAAGACCTAAGCCCAGAGAGGCAAACAATTCATAGAGTTCCACATCTGATATCTGGAGTACATGGTGGTTAGATGTGATCTTTAAAGGACTCGGGAAGCCAGTCCATATGACTTTGCTGGTTGCAGACCAAGTGACCTCTCTTTTGCTTCCTTTCTGCAGTTTTACTTGGAAGACTTTCCACAATTCTTGCACCTTTTGTTTCTTGGGGTCTTCATTCCAGCTTCAGCTCACCTTCACAATTTCACACATTACCCTCTCAGGAATTGTCCATGGGGATTCCAAATCTGCTTGACTTGGTCACCAGCACATGAACAATGGCAAGGTTTGCTGTCAGTCTGGGTAGTAGTTGGTCCCCCTTGGATTAGGCTGCAGCAGCTTCTGAGTGCCGGGGCAGAGAGCATAGTGAAATGAATCATGGGAAAGTAACTCTCTGGGCACTCTTGTATAACCATGCTCTCTTAAGTGAGTATTAATTTTTATACCTTTGAGCCTCAGATGAGTGCAATACTGCTTATTCCTAAGGCACTCTCAAGACATCCTTCATATACTCTCTATGCAAATTATTTGGCATGTCTTTAGTGGTGGTAATCTCTTCAGCAGAAGCACCTTCCTTGGCTCCACTTTTACATGTATCATTCTGGCCAATTTCAAGACTTTCAAATATTTCTTCTCTGCTTTTGGCTTTTGGTTATCACAGAAAATTTGTTTAAAATCTTTCAGAAATAGCCAATTCACCTCCTGAATGATGTGCTATCTTGACATCTTCTCCACCAAATTAAGTAGTCCATTACCTTTTCATTTAACCTCACAGAAAGTCTTAGGACATGAACAAAATGTAGGCAAGGTCCTTGTCAGAATATAACATGAATGGTCCATAGTCCAATTCTCAATACAATTCTTATATGTGTCTGAAACCTCATGAACACAGTCTTTACTGTCTACAGTCTCATCAACATTCTGGTCTTCTGAACTCCCACCAGAATCAGCCATTAAGCTCTGTTTACAACATTCTGAGGATTCCTCAGCCTGTATCTCCAAATTTTTCTAAACTCCTCCAAATGAGTTCCAAAGACTTTTGGATGATATGGTTGGGTTAGTTGCAGCAATATTCCCTCTTGTGTATCAATTTCTACGTTAGTCAGCTCTTCAATGCTGGTCAAAATACCTGACAAAAATAACTTAGAAGAGGAAACGTTTATTTTGAACTAAAGTTTTCAGAAATGTCAGTCCGTTTTTGTGAGACTCCGTTCTCCTGAGCCTAAGGTGAGGTGGGATATTATGGCAAGGGTGTGGTGGAGATAAGTTGCTTAACGCATGGAAGTTGGAAAGCAGCAAACTTCCATCTAAGTACTTTTAAGATATTCCCTTTGGAGCACCTTTACTATGATATTTGATGCATTTCTCTGCACATTTTTTATGATCTGGATTCATTGCACTTCTTAAAACTTTGGATTTATAATTTTTATCAAAACTGGAAATATTCAGTCATTAAATATTCTCTTATTTCTTTGAGAGCTCTAATTTCATGTGTTTTAGCTAGTTGATATTTTTCCACAAGTCATTGATCCCTGTTTCATTTTTCTTTTCTTCTTCTGTTGATACTTCTGCAAATATGTTTTCATCCCCAATGTCTAATCTCATGTTAATTTCATCTAGATTATTGTCATATTAGAAACTATAGTTTTCATTTCTAAAAGTTTGATTTTTCCTTTAATGTTTTTTCAATGTCTATATTTAATTTTTAAAATATAGAGTAGGTACACAATAACTTTTATTGTCCTTTTTTACCAATTCTATCATCTTTTTCAGTTCTGGTTTAATTTCATTGATTTTTCTCCCTCTGCAATATGGGGTCATTTCTTTTTTTTGGTTCTTTGCATTTTTATTACTATTTCACTGCAGAATAGACATTGTGAATTTGATCATTTTGGTGCTGGATATTTCCTATTCCTAAATATATCATTGAGCTTTGTTCTTAAATGTAGTTAAATATTTATATTAAATTTATTTTCCCCCTTATTTTAGTAGTTATTATGTTAAACCAGAGGAGTCTAGTCCAGGGCTAATTAGTTTTCATTACTGCATAAGAACAGTTTAAGTATATTCCCTAATGTTCTGTAAATTATGAAGCCTTCACTTGTAAGTGCCAGGTATTGCTCCCTTTAGTCCTCTTGGATAGTTTCTTCTGTATTTTCTGGTAGTTTCATTACATGCAATGTATTGATCCATGTTATCCTGAACACTTAAGGGAACTCACTGAACATCTCTAGAGCTTTTCCTATGTGCATGGTATGGTTTGGTATAGGTAGAGTTTTCCAAAGTTCACATGTTAACAGTTTGGTCTTCAGAGAGGCATGATTTGGAGGTGCTATGGACCTTCAGAAGGTGGGAACTTATAAAAGCTTAGGTCAAAGGGGGCAGTTCCTTCAAAGGGGATTACTTTTGGGCTTTTTTTTACCTCTTCTTTTTGTATCTGGGCTCAAGAGTTGGACAATTTTTCTCCTTGTGTTCTTGCTATGCTGTACTGCTTCATTAGAGGCCCAAAACAGTAGGCTACTTGATTTTTCACTATAACCCCCAAAATAAAGAACCAAGCCTTTTACTCCTTTAAGTTAATTATCTCAGGTATTTCATTATAGCAACAGTGAACTGACTTAAATAGAAAGTTGGTAATGAGAAGTGAAATAATCGATGTGCCTATATCTGACAATGTGGAAAAGCTTTTGGAATTTGTTAACAGAAAGTGTCAGGAAGTGTTTGGAGGATCAGGCTAGAAAAATGTAAAATGCCATAAGTGGAGCTTTTTGGGTGATTCAGGTGAGGTTTTAGAGGACCAGAATGCTGATAGAAAGGCAGACAGTAAAGGCTTTGCTGATGAGATTTCAGATGGAAAAATAAATCTATTGGAAATAGGACTAGAGACCATTCTTGTTAGTTGTGGCAAAGAATTTGAATGCCTTTTGTCCATGTCTTGATACTGTCTGGGAGACTGAACTTAAAGGTAATGGACTAATTTACTTGGTCTAGAAAATTTTAATTCAGCAATGCATTGAGACTGAGACATAGGAAATACTGACTGCTTCAGTTTAATTTACAGTGAGGATGAAGAGCAAAAGAATCAGAGTGGAAAAATTTGAAAAATTTGCAGTTTGGCCAGAAAAAGAGCAAGTGTAAAATTATGGCCAAAGAGAATGAAATCTTTAGCACTATTAAAAAGATGCCAAGGGCTTTGCAGAAGGACAACAGAAAATATGCCCTGACGACAATTCAGAAATGAGCAAGTTCTCATCTATCATATCATAGTCTAAGAGATATAAACATGCAAATTATTTCAAAGACTTTCCAGGGTGGGCTATTTTCAGAAACAAGCCCTGGGTACTATACGTACCCAGGATTATGATTTGTTCCCCCAGGATTCATTTCCCCATGTTCAGCTAGCAAGGCAGTCAGAAGCCACTGCAGCTGTGAATTGAGTGGGCCCAAATACAGTTTGCACTGGCAGGAGACCTTGGCATTATCCACTTGATGCTAATTTTGCAGGAATACAGAATGCAGGAGTTATGGAAATGGTAGATTCTAGAGAGATTTCAAAAGAAAGCCTGGGAGTTCAGGCAGTGTGTGACAGGGCTGCAGTTCCTGCAGGCAGGTCCCCAATAGAGCAATGCTAATTGAGCTATGGGAGTAAAGTTGAGGACACAGTGGAGACTCAAAAAAGGTTGAGTGCATGCTGAGGGAACTGCATGCAGCCTGCATAGCCAGAACAAGAGAGTGACTATGTAGGATGTAACCAGCACAGATCCTGCCCTTGGAAGCCCAGAGATCATCACAGTGTGCCCCAGACATGGACATAGAACTTTAGGATTTAACCTTTGCCTCAGTGGGTTTCAGTCTTGGCTTAGGCCAGCCTCCTTTATGTCATCCTATTCTTCCCCTTTTGAGTGGGAGTGTTTACCATATGCATGTTACATCAGTGTATCTTGGAAGTGTGTAATTTTATTTTTACAAGGCTCACATCTGAGTTTTCCTGGAGACTTAGGAAACTTTGGACTTGGACTTTTGAGCATTACTAGAATAGACTTTCGGATTCTTGGAAAAGGAGTAGATGAATTTTACACTGAGATGGACATGAATTTTGGGTCACCAGAGTTGGAAAGGTATGGCTGTAACATAGGTAATGTCTCCTGGAAGGTCCACATATTAAAGGCTTGGTCCCCATGTTGCCATTATTGAAAGATGCTATGGACCTTTATGTGATGGGAACTTGTGTGAGATCCTTAGACCACTAGAAGCTTGACCTCAAAAGGAATGGCTGGACCATAGTTTGTTCCTTTATAGTTTGCTTCCTGGCTCATAGAGAGGGAACTTTTGCTCCTACACCCTCTACCATTATGTACTAACTTCTCAGAGAACCAAGGTAATGGACCACTATATCTTGGACCAGAAACTTCAAAATTGTGAGCCCAAAGTAAAGCTTTCATCTTCATAAATTAATTATCTCAGCAATTTTGTTATAGTAACATGAAGCTGAGTAATATTTTGTGCCTTTTTAATACTTGGTACTTTATCCTGTATCTCTATCTTAATTTGCCTCACTCTTAACTATCTCTTCATATTATTGTGATCCCTGGGCTCTGCTTATGCTCCTCTTCCTGGTGCTAGTTTTAAAACTCTCCCAAGGCAGAAGTTAATATTAGGACTCACCTCATTTGTTTCTATAGTTAAAAGTTCATTGTGTTTTGTTTTTGATACCCACTGTCTTGTACTACATATCTTCTATTTTATTTTGCTTGTGCTTTTTAGTTGCTTATTTAGACAAGAGTGTAAATTTTACTGTTTTTACTCCATTTTCACTAGAAGCAAATGCTTATTTAACAGTATATTTTAAAAGTTAGAATAACTAAAGTAACTGAGAGAACGAAAGGATTAGGAAATGTTATTTGCTATGGTCATATATCTTATCAACTTGGGGATCAAGGACCATGCCATTAAGATGAGAAATATGTTGTATGTCATTAAAATTAAGAAAGACTAAAGACATAACTTGAATGAATTTGAAGAAAAGCCAATGCAATAATAAGAATAAATTTCTTAACTTTAAAGATAGTGTAGTGTGTCAAAGGGTGAAATTCCAAACAGTGCAAAGCGGTGGCTTTAGTCATCTAAGCAGCATGGTATCCTGAAGATTGTCTTGTCATGCTGGAAGGTCAGGTTCAGAAGGCTCACTAGAGAGGATTCTCCCTACAGAGAGGGAAAGAAAGAGTGGCAGAAGTTTTCCACACGCTGCGAAGGTGACTTTGTTCTCAGTGTGAGAGCAGGTGGTCCAGCTCTCCAGGCTGACCTTGCTGTAAGCCTATCCATAATGCTTATGCAGGGAGCAGAAAGGAGAAATTGGCTGTAGCCTTTTGTTTCCCCCTCATGACCTGGTAGCATGGATATAGTGGTGACTGAAAGAAAGGAAAGAGGGTCCAGTAATATCAAAAGCAAGCTTGTCTTGGCAAATAATCTTCACGAGGCAAATCAAATCATGATGCAATGTTAGACAATTTCACGAAATGGGATGGGGCAAGGGAAATTAAATGATATACAGGCACAACAGGGTTGTAGAAAAAGGTCCACTTTGTAAGAGTTAATCAAGTTGGAGCCAATTTTTCTGGGTCATTGCCTCTAAAACATGTTAAAATTAGGGCCTGACTTTTTTTGATCAGTTTTATGGTGCAGACATTGTAAATGTAACATATTACAGAATACTATTAGTGAAACAATCAATGTTTGTTCAACTCATGTATTTGTTGAATGACATTTACTTTCTTTTAAAAGGATGCTCTTATATTGACCCATCATTAAAATGAGTTTTGATCATTATCTTTCCCTTTACTTTGCAAATTATCCATAAAAATACAGATAAGCACATACATAGAATAAATGCACAAACATTTTGTGTGTTTGTACTAAAATCTCTTTAAAATATGTTAATTTCTTGAACACTTTTGTATTGTCATTTAACTGCTTTCTTTCAAACAGGTAACATATTTTATTGCTTAAAATTTTTGCCAATAGCCTGGTTAACTTTTTTCATTTCCCTGAGTTTGTTTTACCTGTTTTAACATTTGATCTTGTTTATATATGAAAGTTTAACTGCTCTGCTGTTAAAGATCACAAGAATGCATGCAGTGACATTTATGTGTTAGACATCTTAGAACCACATTTCGAAAGCTGTTTTGCAATCATCCTCTTCGGTTGTCTTTAACACAGCCTATCCTGCATTTAAAATTCACACTAGTCTTTCATTGTTTCTCTATTATTTATTACAATTTATTTTTGTTGTAGTTGCCTGCTAATAATACTCACAGGTTTCCCACTGAAGCTTTTATTTACTTTCCTATAGAAAGCAATTATGCACGGAACATGTTTGAACCAGTGACTTCTGTCTAGTCACGAAAATATACACCAGTGTAACATGGGCACATGATCCACAATTTATATCTCAGAAATTATTATCCTAATATACTTAAATAACAAATTGAAGATAAGAGTTCATTTCATTTGAAAAGATCATAAAATAAACCTCAAAAATTAATGTAGGAAGTGTTTGTTTGTTTTTTTGGCTATGATTAAATGATTTCATTTGTATCTATATGCATACTATCAGGTCCATTTTGGTTTTATTTCCTACTCTCATGTCTAATAAAAATAATAGTAACCTTAACAGTAAAATCAGGATATACCCAACAGAATTTTTAAGGAAAACCTGTAAGAGAAGGAGTGATCCCAGGCTTTTGAGTCACTTGGTTCTAATTCCAACTCTGAGTGACCTCTGGCAGGCTCTTTAACATTTCCAGATTTCTACATAATTGTGCTCAAGTGCCTAACACAAAATCATAAAGCAATGGGATTTTTATGGTCCTTTTATGTAAATTTATGATATAATAAAGATTCTATCTCCCTCCAATTGATTTGCTTTCCTCCAGATCAAAAGAGACCGGAAAGGTTTGAGTTTTCCCTGAGACTTGACATAAATAACTTAGGCTACCAACCCCATGCTGAGTTCTGGGAGCACCCAGAATATCATGAAACTCAAATTGAAATGACCCAGCCACATGGATAATTTGTACAGGCTTAATTGCTATTAGAATTAATGTTTTGGTCACTTAGTATGTTTTAGAATTGGTTAGAAAAGCTTTTCCTTATTCTTGCTTTATTGGTCTAGTCCTTCTTTAGATTACTGAGCTCATTTTGATTGAAGTTTTATTTTGAGAAAGGAAAATAGTTTAACAAATAGATATCATTTCAACCTTATGAACTTAAACCCTTTCCATGTATAAAAAATGTATCGCCACATTAATAACACCTATTATGTCTTAATTTAGATTGAACCACCTGAAAATACTGTTTTATGATTCATTCTTGGTAGCAATCAACAATGAAATTTCATGTTTAAGTAAATATAATCAAGAGACAATAGTCTATTATATAACTTTCATAAAGAATATTGCTTCCCAAAGTATGAAAGATTATTATATTATTTGCTTCTAGTTGTATTTGAAAAAATAATTTTCTGGCATATCCAACATTATATAGAATATTGACTTTGTTGCCTTGTTCCATAAATTGACATTATTTTACTATATGTTCATATTTTATGTTTTTGGACTTCTTTTCCTGGATAGATCTTGATACTCAATGGCACAGCAGCCCCTAGTTTCAGGCTGTCAGATAGTCACATTGGCTCTGTCAGGCAAAAGGCTAATGAGTCTGAGATGATCCTAAAATAAGGACTAAAACATTTGGGAGGCCTGGCAGATAGCATTAAATAAATGGGAAATAATCAGTTCTAGAGCAGTTGATTAGGAAAGAGGGCAAATTTTACTTGCAAATAGGACAGTTGGCAGGTTAACCTGAGCAGATTTCAGTGCTATTGAAATCTCATAATGGTGCTTTGTGAATGCTTGCTCTTAAGATTTGACATTTTATAATTAAGTTACTTTATGGATTGTTTCTTTTTGGTGTGATGGACTGTTTAAGAAAGAAAACCTTTAAAAACTACTAAAATGCTTGCAGCCCATTAACTTAAATAAATATTGTTAGCCCAAAATATAATTTGCAAATCCACTTGTGTTTTTTCTTTGCTAGTCAACACTATGTCTACCAAGTTGCCTTTTTAATTTTAATAGTCTTGGAAATAGTAGTTTGAACAATTATTACTATTGTACATTCCTATTTAGGTCATCCTAAATGTCAGAGTTTGAGTGGAATTATAAGAGGTTGTGCTGAAACACTTATAAGGTTCTACTTTGAATTTTTGAGGTGACAGATAAAATGCTGATTGTATTTGTGAAAAAATAAATGTTTTTGGATTTCTAGAAGAAAAGTTCTAACCCTCACATACCTTACATGGGATGGACAAGGTAAAATTTGGTGAAAATTATTCAATATTTTTTCATGTAAAATGGGTGATGCAATTTCTTGCTTATCAGAAAAATCATATAATGATTATGAAATTACAATCTGAAAATGCAAATTTTCTTATAATAATATTTAGTTAAATAGAGATATGACATTATTTTAGGATTTTCTTTGATATGTTATGAGTAAAGGAACGTGGGAATTACTTGTGTCGTTCTGCACCTGTAATTATGTGAAATTATGTTAATTACACTAACTAGAATGAGTTGAACATTAATGATTAATGATAAAAAGAAAAGATCACAAAGTCTATTAGAATTCAAAATTGATCTAGACTGAATATTTTTACACCAAATGAAAGGTGTTATGCCAATAGGAGGAACAATTAAATTCTAATAAAAATAGCAATGAGGATAAGTATAATGATCAATTTTTCATTTCTACTATAAATTTTAAGACATTTGCTGTCTTTACATTAGACACAGTAAAGTAATATTATAGTTCATTGTGCATTAATTAATGATCATGTAGTTGTCAGGGTATTCATATCAACTATGTCTTTTGTTTCTTGTGAGACTCCTGTGGCTATGCTAACTGTACCAAAATTCAAACCTTAAAGATGGGACACAACTCCCATGGGTTGGCAGTGAAGGTACTGGAATTATAAGGTAGATGTTCTTCTAATTTACTAAAGGCAAATATTGTAATAAAGTTACCAATATCTTTTATATGAAATCATTATATATGCAAAATGATAGTCGAGGTATGTTTATAAAGGAAGTTCTCTTCCACATATTAACTGCCTTCCCTTTCAAAGGTCACATTCTACTTTTCCATTTGAAAATCTCAGTTCTAGGTTGTAGCTTCTTTTCCATAGACTCTCAGTTTTTTCTGTATTTTCTCCTCCCAGTTATTCCACCTGGCTAAATGCCACAAACTGATATTTTTACATACTTATTGGGAGGGAAATTATGCTCTTCGCCAAAGAAAATATTTATTTATTTATTTTTTAAATTGAAGCATGGACAGGGATGTGGCTTTGTACTACTCTGCTTACCTAGTGTGCTTGAGGCTCTGAGTTTGATCTCCAGCAAAAACAAAAAAGAAAAAGCAATTGAAGAACTTATTGTTCTTAAACACATGCTCATTTCCTGGGCAAGATTTAATGCTTTACTTCCTTGTTCAAATGCAAATATTTGCCTTATGTATTTTTTACCATTTGCAAGTAATTGAGTATTGAGAATTTATTATGATTTTCATCTTCCCAAAATAAGAGAACTGAATGATTAAAAATTTCAGGGTATATAAAACATGAACATCTTAGTTCAATTACTTAGGCATAAAATCTCTGTATTCTTGTGCAAAGAGGGAAAGAGTGTTAAATAAATTGATTTCATCCATCTTATTCTTTATCTGCTACCTGTATGGAAGGCTTCTTTATGATTTGTCATCTGAAAATTTTCTAACAGTCTATATGAAATTATTGTTCTTTATTGGTTTTTAGAACACAGATAATGCTCTTCAAGTTAATCATTGTTACTACCAATTACCAACAAAATATTCAATATCAAGAAAAGCATAAAATAAGAAAAATCTCTTAATAAACTTACAGTCCTAACTACAATCACAATCATATATTTATATGTAACACAATAGAAAAGTATGCAATATTTTTAAATACCAACAAGGATTATCACTTCTTGAACCCTACTTAAATATATAATAGTAAATTAATGTTTTTCTCTAATAACATTTATTACCCTATATGTATATATATGTGTGTGTGTGTATATGAAAATCTGTAAGTTCTAATTTCCAGATGAGAAGGTATACTCAATAAGAACATAAATATCGAGATTAATGAGAAAAAAACGAATGCTAGGAAATTTACCTAATTAAAAAATGTCAATCAACTAATCAAGACTGATTTATTCTCATTGTAGGACAATAATTGTTGTATATACTACATTTGGTAATTCTATCAGATTATAAAAGAACTGGGTATATTTGATGCAAAACTAATAAACCATTTATCCTCTACCTACTTGGAAATTCTTGGAAAAATAAATATGCACAATGTTTTCTTACTAATAATTCAGCAGCACAGAAAAAATAAGAGCATAAAAACAAAGGATATGTAATCTATATTCCCAATAAGGACAAGAACAAACAATGTGGCATACAATTATTAATAAAGAACCTCCCTGAAGCTCTGCATTTGGAGTTATTTAAAAAGAATCTGTAAACAGTTTCAGTGTGCAGCATAGTTTCATGTGAATATATTCTGAGACTCTATTGAGCAACCGGTTGAAGAAAGAATGTACTTTTCATATGATCATACATCAAAGAGAAAATCAGAATATGCCTATAAATGTATACTACCTCTGAGATGTTTTAATCTGGCATTGATCTTATTTCTACACATTTAAATATTTTCTTCCATCTACCATGTATTTTCAAAATCAATTATATAAAAAGATGAATTAAAATAAGACCTCTAAAATATACTTCTGATTAAATCAAATAGCAATTCTTGCTAGAACCCATGTTTCTAAGTACAACCAAGTTAGTGACTACAGAACCACATAAAATCCAAGTTTGTGTTGTCCAAAATGTCAACATAAGTTGAAAAGGAACAAAGTGAATATAAGAAATACTCCTAATTGTGCACTTCTGGGCAGAAAAATTTATTTAGCTGTAAACATTTCCTTCAGAGTAATGAAAACAAACAAGCAAATAGGCAGAGCACATTGAGAGACTGCCTAGAAAATAGAACTACCATTAATAACTAGGATGGTTAAGACAACAGATCACACACTTATATTTTCATGTTTATATTTTGTGCAGAAGTTAGTCATTTTGCTTTAATTGGATATTAAATATGCATATATTCCTTTATTTACTTATAAGATTTAATATTTAAAATAGGCTTTGATGGAGATTCCTAAAAATGAAAATATAGCTTTCATATGATTAAATATCCAACATGTATCCAACAATATAATTATTTATTATATTATATATATATATATAAATCAGTATATTAGACAGTCATCTGCAGTGCCATGTCTATTGCATCACTATTCACAGTACCCAATAAATGGGAAAAAAAACTGTCTATTAACTGATGAGTGGATAAAAAGAATGTGGTGTATATACACAATGGAATACTATTCACCCATAAGAAAAAATGAAATACTGTCATTTACAACAACATGGAAGCATTAAGTGAAATAAGCCTGTCACAGAGAGATACATAATACATAATCTCACTTATGTGTGGAGTTTGAAAAAGTTGATCTTATAGAAGTTGAAAGTAGGATGGTGGTTACCACAGACCAGGAAGAGTACCAGGGAGGGAGGAATGGACAAAGATGTGTCAGTAATATGAAGTTGCAGTTAGAAATGAGAATTGAGCTCTAGGGTTCTATTGCACAGTTAGAGTGACTATAGATAATGGTGAAGTACTGTGAATTTCTAAAAACTAAAAGAAAGGATTTTAAATTATTATTCCACAAAGAAATAAAAAAATGTTCGAAGACATGGATATACTGATTTGAAAACAATGTAATGTAAACATGTACTGAAATATCATTGTGATATGTAAAAGTTTATGTCAATTAAAAATAAATAAGGTTTTTGATTTATGTATGTGCAAGATATTTTTGAGGAGAAAAATGCTTTCAGAGTGAATTTAATTTTCCAAAATGTCAGATATGTCTCATTCTATGAAATACTAAACAGTCTTATATGTAATCCCAACACAGCTAAAGTGATTTTAACATTAAGAAATATGAATTTTTTCATTGGAATATCAGGAAAATCTATAAATTTTCTTGTCATCTGTTACATTGACTAGAAAAGCTTATTATTTTCAGACTTTTTCCTGCAAATAAGCCTTTTGTATCTTCTTTCAAGTTTCAATAAATCATGACAATTGTGTCTGACAGGAGGCAAGCATATATTCCCTTCATGTCACAATACTGTTTGGATTTTAAGAGGTGTAAGTCAATGTGACATAAACTGGATATTCTATAAACACCTTCATATACAGACAGTTTTCGTTTTAACAGTCCTCCTGAATATTTCAGGGAAAAAAATTAAAAACCAAGATATTATTTAGTAAATTGCAAATTTCTTCAATTTAGCTCATCATCAGGAAAATACATGTCTTTATTTATTGTATTAAATGTAAAATAAAACATCAGAAGAATGGTGTTTATTATTAATAAACCTGGTGTTTATTAATATTTTTTTCTATTTTAATACCATAAGATCACTGCTGGAATATGTCCCTGCTTTTCTGTTATCATACATGTAAACAAGTTTGGTGAGTTCAAAGAAGCCTTAGATAATAAATAACTCTATAAATGACAAAAGATATTCTAATATTAATCAATTTGAGTGTTTTCTCAAAGGTTTTGGAATTGATCAAACACTGAAACTGAGCGAAGTGAAGTGACTTGCCAAAGTTGAGTAATATATATTTCCCTTTTACTTTTACATGTACTTCATTCTGTAAAGTAAAATTTCTGATATGTCTAATATTTTATTATAAGGACCACATGATGAAAGGAAAGAGAGAAAAGGGAAGTTAATTAGTGACTGTGAGCAAAACCAACAAAATAGCATCTCAGATTCCAGAATTTATGGTGAAACCTTGACTTCAAACTCCAAGCAGTTGACTAACATGCAATGCAACCTCCAGCTTGTGAATGTACTTCCTGGACTATTAACTGATACCATCTCACAAGCCTCAAGTACTTCTCTTTATGGAATGTCTTCCTATGCCAAAATTTCCCCACCTCATGTAATTCTACACCCCTACTGTACAGCCAATGTATGCTGCCTATAAATAACTTTACACTTTCCTTCCCTAAATGATCATTACAGAAGTGTTCTTGGCTATTAGGTACAGTGAGCATATTCCCAGACATTATCCAGCCTTGCTCCTGGCAGTTGTGGAAGTTGTGCATGTCTTTTTCTGCCTACTATTTGCAACATTCCATAAACCCTTTTATTTAAAAAACCTCAATCTCAGGAACTTTGGTTTAACTTGCAATACATTAAGCTAAAATCTCTCTAACCTTTCTCTGGAATCTCATAGATTCTCATCAACTTCGTTCTGGGAAGTACCACACTACAAACCACTGAAAGTCCTTCTTACAGCTTACTGGTTTTCTGTTGATTTTATTACAAATTGTGAATGTCTGGCCAAATGCTAAACTGTTCTACCCACTGTGATTTCTGAGGGCCTGTCCCATGTCAGTTACTCTCCTTCTCCTTTTTTTCATGGAACTCCAAACACTTCTTGCATTTGTGTCTTAAATATACAATACACATCTCTATTTAGGGCCTTTTAAGTTATATTTTATCTTCTTATTTGTCTTTTGTCATTTTAGTTTCAACTTTATGCAGACAGGAGTCTTCAATGCTGCATAAATTAGCTCTAATCCTGCAACTCCTAAACTCTCTATTATTAATAATTTTCTTTTGTCACATCACTCTTATTATTTGAAATTGTTTTGTTCTTCATTTTTTAATGTATTTTTTTTCTATATATCATGATAACATGATTATTAGGTCTGTGAGCTCAGTACTTTGCTTATTCCCTTTATCCCTATGTTCTCAGAGCCTAAGTGGTCACAGGTAAACATTAGGCATACAATATTTACTAAGGAAGTAAAAGATTTGCAAAAGGAAATAATTAAGCTAGATTCATCTGGTGTCTTGATATCACTAAAAGGAAATATTTTTGGTATTCATAACAAAATATTAAAAAAGTTCACCACAGTTATATTTGAAATGCCTTTAATTGGAATTTATCAAATGTAATCATAATTCTGTTAAATGTATTCAAATTAATGAGTAGTCAACATATGTGTTCTTCCTATTTAGGCACAGACAATAACTTTATAAAATTTAAGACAATATTCTTGCATAGTAAATTTATTTAAACAATGATTTTTTTAACAAATATTGCATGTTCTTCTTAATGAATTAGTTCTCTTTTGTCTGATTCTGTTTTTTTTTTTTTTTTGGTAGTAGATGAGGAATTATTAGAATAGTGTTTTTATAACTTTAAACAAAGGAAGGAACCTCCAAAAATGGTGGGGGGAAAAAACCCAGGCATCTCAGATTTATAAGTTGGTTAGATATGTTTGTAAAGATTTATTTTAATCAGGTAAATTTTTTAGCTGATAACTAAACTGAAAGAATTCAAAATTTTCTGTAAAAGCCAAAGGATTATACTTCCAAGTAAAAGAATTTTTAGGACTCAAAAGTAAGTATATGGATTTCAACTGACAGCTGTAGTCCAAAGAGGAAATATTGGGTGGAAAGGTTGAATGTTTTTTTCATAATCATTCTCTTCTCTGTCTTTCACATCACCCCATAACAAGAAGCCATATTTAAAACTTTGAAAGAAAAAAAAAAAAAAAGAAAAGCCTCATGCAACTTTTCTTCTCACATTGTTCCATTCCTTAATTAGAAAGCTGACTGACAGTATCGATGTTTTGTCATACCTTTATAAAGATACATTCTCTGGCTAGTGGATTTTATATTTCTTCTGGTTTTCTCCAAATTTTGGTTTGGTCCAAGGCAAATTTTATTTCAGATTGAGCATGCAAAGCAATGTAAAGTTTGGAATTGATCAGAAAATGTTCCTCAGTAAATAATTGCACAGAAGTCATTTGGGGAACACATATAATTGGGAAGCCTTTATACATATGTATTCCAAGATGGGTAGCTGATTTTTATTTCTGCACATTACCCTTCAAGAAAAATCATTACCATGCTTGAAACGATATTTCACCATAGGAAAGCATTTTTAATATAGAAATTGGTGCTTTTATGGGCAGCCCGGAGGCAGAACCACCAGACAGACAGGAACACAATACTTGCAACGTATTCCTTAAAAAAATAATGCTTCTCAATCTCTATATATAGAGATTTGAGACCAATAGAAGAATGTGAAGGCATATACGGAACTAACTATGGAATCTAGATGCAAAATTTCTGAAAATAATCTAAAAATGGAAGTTTTACAAACAATCTTACAGCCTGAGGCACTGATCAAGGACAATTTGTGATTTACCTGTTGGTATCTATTGTTTGCCTCTGTTTGTTAAAAACTAACTTCTGAATACTTTTACCATGTACAGAGCATTTAATATTGTTGAGAACACCTATAATTTAAAAGTCCCACAGTAGCTCTAAAAATATATTTAATTAAAAGGATTTATCAATGATATGACTTGGTGAGAATGCACTGAGCCACATACTGAGAAACTGGAGAGTAAATAATTGGCAAAGTCAAAGCGAACTTTTTATTTTATTTTATTCTATTGCCTCCAGACTGCCGAAAAAGCTAGTTTGACTGCAGTTACTGGTCTCAGACTTAATTTTCCTTTTAATATAGGAAAGGAATAAATTAAAAGCATTTTTAATTATAAAAATATCTGTTTTGAAGTCTTTGAATGGATTTGATTGTCCAAACAAGTTCTTAAAGAGACTTTAATAGTATATAGAATATTTACCCCTGCTTTTCAGTTTATTTATTCAGAAACATGTTAATTTACTTGGAATTATTTAATATTGCTCCTTTATGTATGGGATAAGAATCTAATTCTTATTATTTAATTAAAAGATATTTATTTCTGCTTAAGCTAAATGACTAGCCTCCTAATAAACTCTCGAATGAAATTTAGAGATATTTTCATAATTAATATTAGATATTTATTATTAATTTTCATTATTTAATTCCAATCAAAGCATTGTGTAAAATGAAGTATAATTTAAGATATTCTAAGTATTTAAAATTAGAAAATAGTTAAAAAACATTATAATAGACCTATAATATTAATATGTACCTATTAAGATAATATTTTTAAAAAATCATCTGATACATTGTTAAAATAAAAACAACAGGCTCAACAATTGTCTATGCATCTAAAATCCATGGTATTATGTTTAATATAATGTAGCACATATGAACAAATGGACTGATTTATATACACACACATGAAACCACACCCATATGCAAGTGTATGCATAATATGTGTGTACATATATATTTGCTTATATATGCATATATATTTGCATATATTTTATATTTGCATATAAATTGCTTAATTTAGATAAATAAAAATAAAATCCAGTAATGTAGCACTTAACATTTTATCTAATAAAAGTTTTCAAAATATATATCTAATTATTAGAAAGCAGTGAAGTTTGTTTTGAAAAATTAAAATTCTTATATTTACATTTTCTTAAGTATTTGAGGGCTATCTGTGTTTAGGCACCAGATACCATATATTGCTAAGTAAATTTGACATAAAAGCAAAACAGAAAACAGGGAGAAAAAAAAAAGAGATTTCTTCAAAGATAAGAACTCACAAAATTCAATACTTCTAGCGGGGTGGTCCTGAACGCCTATAATCCCTGTGACTCTGGAGGCTGAGGTAGGAGTATAATGAGTTCAAAGCCAGCTTCAGCAAAAGTGAGGCGCTAAGCTGCTCAGTGAGACCCTATCTCAAAAATACAAAATAGGACTGGGGATGTGGCTCAGTGGTTAACTGCCAATGGATTCAACCCACGGTACCAAAAAAAAGAAAAGAAAAAAAAGAAGAGAGAGAGACAGAAATATTTCTGCTTGTGTTCTTTGCGCATCAGTTTGTCAGATTGGCATGGGTACCTCAAGATTGGCATAGCCTAAACGAAGCTGTAATACATGGGGCTTGTGTATACAGATCCATACATAAAGCAGTGTGCCCAGGAAAGTTGTGGAGCAATTTAAAAAAAAAAAGGGCAAAGGCATGCTAGCAGGGATGGGAAAATGACACATGTCCACTACTTAGAGGACTAGAACTTCCACTCAGCAGAGTGAACTCTCAGATTTCTGGGATTCATTTTACTAGCTTATCTAAAAAGATTATTTGTTGCTTAATAAATTACTATGCAGTCTTCAGTTTGGGAGAAGGGATACCCATGTCTCAGGCACAGAGTGGCAATTCAGCTTCTCAATGAAAATTTTCACAAAATAAACAGCTGCAAAGCACAGGAAGGAATTAAGTGTAGACTTACGCAGCAAAGACTAGAACTTTATCCTTTGAATGCTAATAAATTGTATAAAAATGGAGGAAGTTTAATATTACTTGTACATTATATGACTTTATGTCTGGGAAATCCATAAGAATCAAATAAAATATTGATGTGTTTAATA
Organism: Glaucomys volans; assembly: GCA_020662805.1. NCBI lineage: Eukaryota > Metazoa > Chordata > Mammalia > Rodentia > Sciuridae > Glaucomys > Glaucomys volans. The sequence continues at coordinate 74,685 of JAJEJO010047385.1, forward strand.
AAACAAATACAAAAATAAAGACAAAGCAAAAGGAGTCTTACATAGATTCACTCACCAGTGAGAATATGTTATGTCAAATATTGTTTTCATAAGCAGCAGTTGACTAAGTGATTAAATGCAATGGAAAAAGCAAATGTATGTATGTTACATATTAAATTACATATGTTAATGTGACCAGAAATTTTGACATCCTATAGCTAAATAAATTTCACATAATTTAATAATTAAATATTTTAAAATAACATTATAAAAGGACCAAGATAAAATTTAATCAAAAGAAGTAGAATTTCTAGGAATAGAGGTAACAGAAAATCTGAGAAAGGAAAAAACCATTTGTTTTGATGACAAAAATTTTGCAAAGTTTCTTCATATCAAATAAGGCATGAAAAATATTTGCAACATGCATAATGAAAATACTATGAAAACATTTAAATGGGCATTTATGGAAATATAATAACATGGAGAAATGATAATGCATTTAAGGCCATGTTACCCATTTACACTGTATAACTACAGCTATAATTAGAAGTGTACATGGAGGGAAATAAATGGAAGAATAAATATGTTGAACATACATATTTTCTTACTTCTTTTCTGCATTATTGTCATATATTATAATGAATGAATGTTCTATAATAAAAGTAAAGAAAGTAATATTAACCCACATAAATCAGCCAACTTCATTTTAAAGCAATATTTTCTTTCTCTATGAGAATATTAATTTCTTTTCTAAAACATTATTTCTCAAATTAACTTCCTAAGGAAGAACTGTCATAGGCCCATTAAACAGAAGTCTCAGTACTAAAGTCAGGATGGAAAAAAGAGTATTTAAACAAAGTTGATAAAAAGAAATGAGACTTTCTAGATCACATGTCTACAGAAATACATAAATCCACCAACAAGATGGATCTATCTAATGTATTTGAAGTGGGAGGACAAAAACAACAAGAAACACAATGTGTAAGTGTCATGGAGTGAATTAAATTTTTCCTAGTTAATTAAATTAATTAAATTGATTAACTTTTCTCTGCTTTGACTAATGGACCCAACCAGCACAATTGTAGGGGAGGAAAAGTTTATTTGGGTGCTCCTGGATTCAGAGGTCTCTGTCCATTGATAGCAGACTCCATTCTTCAGGGCTCAAGGTGAGACAAGATATCATGGTGGAAGAGTGTGGGAGAGGGTGAAGTAGCTCACACAATAATCAGGAAGCCAAGAGATATCCACATTCCAGATACAAATATATACCCACAAAGTCATACCTTCAATACCCCAACTCCTCCAGTCACACCCTACCTGCCTTCAATTACCACTCAATCCCATTAGGTGATTAATTCACTGAGTGAGTTAAGGTTCTCACAACCCAATCCTTTCCCCTCTGAACCTTCTCACATTGTCTCACAAGTGAGCTTTTGGGAGACACCTCACATCTAAACAAAACTTGTCAACTTTTCTGAGAAAGCATGATTCATCACTCATCCTGGTCTATCATGAAGTGGTAAATATCTGGACACATATATTTTCAAAGGAAACAACTGACTAAAGTTCTGTATGTAAAGCTGATATCCATATGTATCACAAGGAGTACAGAGGTGTGTCCAATGGTTTTGCTCTCCAATAAGCACATCTGAGAGTAGCTACAAATATAATGGAAGAATGAAAGGATAGGGTCAGAAAAATTCTTCCAACAGGTGTTGGCTGATAATTGTGTGTCTCAAGTAATAGAAAAGAAGAACAATTGGATACTAGGGTAAAAATTCTTTTGTTGACACAGGACCATAAAAATTTTCCTTATGTATCATTAACAATATATTTATCTTGCCTCTAATTGTTATGTTTATTTGTATCTTCTGAAAAATGACTTCAACAATTCAAATATATATTCAATGGATATGATCCAAATAATCATGTTTGCTTTTGGCTTAATTTTCAAGTATTTTTTGTTTCTAAATTTATTTATTTATTATTTTTACAGACTGCATTTTGATTCATTGTACACAAATGGGTACAAATATTTGTTTCTATGGTTGTACACAATGTAGATTCACACCATTCATGCAATCATTCATGTACACAGGGTAATGATGTCTCTCTCATTCCACCATCTTTCATACCTCCACCCCCTCCCCCTCTCATTTCCCTCTACATAATCCAACATTCCTTTATTTTTCTCTTATCCCCCATTTGCCCACACCCATTATGTATTGTTGTCTACTTATCAGAGAAAACATTCAGCCTTTTTGAGGGGATTGACTTATTTGACTGAGCATGATATTCTCCATTTCCATCCATTTACCTGCAAATGTCATCATTTTACCCTTCTTGTTGGCTAAATAATATTCCAGTGTATATATACCACAGTTTTGTTATCCATTCATCTATTGAATGGTATCTAGGTTGGTTCCACAATCTAGTTATTGTGAATTGAGCTACTCTAAATATTGATTTGGCTGTGTTACTTTAGTATGCTGATATTAAGTCCTTTGGGTATAAACTGAGGAGTGGGATAATTGGGTCCAAAGGTGGGTCCATTAAAAGTTTTCTGAGGAATCTCCACACTGCTTTCCATAGTGACTGCACCAATTTACAACTCCACCAGCAATGTACAAGTGTGCCTTTTCCCCCACATCCACACCAACACCTATTGTTGCTTGTGGTTCTTGATAAAATAGCCATTCTAATTGGAGTAATAAGAAATCTTAGGGTGGTTTTAATTTGCATTTGTCTAATTACTAGAGATGTTGAACACTTTTTTATATATTTGTTAATCACCTGTATATCTTCTTCTGTAAAGTGTCTGTCAGTTCCTTAGCCCATTTATTGGTTGGGTTCTTGGTATTTTTGGTGTAAAATTTTGTAAGTTCTTTATAAATTTTGACAATTAGTGCTCTATCTGAAATGCCTGTGGACGAGATTCAAGCAATGAAGATATTGTTCACTTAAAATGTAGCTCCTGAGCATTTGTTCATCCATTTACCTAACAGTCATTTATTACTTACTGTGTGTTGACAATAACTATCCAAGATATTAAGTTCAAATGTCGAGCAAAATGCCAGATTCTAATATCATGCAAGTTATAAAAACAGATTACATGAAGTCTCTTTTTATTGAGTTGCAGATACTTTCATTTCTCCAAATTTGTTGATCTTACTTAATTTTCTTTTCATTTATTTCTCCAAAGTCTATATTGTGATATGAAGTATTTACCTAAACCTTTTTTTTTTAAAAAAAACCTCTTGATTACAGAGTACCGATTCAAATTTACAATGGTATCAGATAAACTTGCTGCCAGAGTTACTATTCCGATGAAGGTTTCATAAATGGTATACTCTTCTGACATAGCTAACAAATATTATTAGGCTACATCTGGAAAGTGCACTACTCATTTATTCGCACCAGTTATCAGATTGATGTGCTTATCCTTAAGATATTCATAAATAATCAGATGAACACAAATATAGAGAAATTCTAGTTTTTAAGGTGACTTTGAGCATAATTAGTACTGGAAAGAGCAAGCCTAATGGGATAAAGTGTCATGCACAACATCTGATAGACATTCATCTTATTGATTCCACCTATGTCCACAACTGCTACCTTGCCCAGAAGTAGAGTGTGTGTGTTGGGGGTGCTATTAGCTAGAAACGTGCACAGTGTTCATAACTTCATAGTTCATTTCTAACCCCCGGATGACTGGTTCTGTTGGTATGATTGCCTTGATAGTTATTTTAAAGATACATACTTTTTAACACAGAAGTATATGTATTTTCAAACACCTTTTCCAAATATATAGGTTTCAAAATTTGAACTATTAAAAGGAATAAATATAACCTATATATTTTAATTATAGGAAGTCCTTTTTCTCTTTTAACTCATATGCAAAAAGAGAATTGGGCTGTCTCTTATGCAGAAGATCATTATTTAATGAAATGAAGCTAAGTCTGAAACATTGATCTTCTCTTATCAAAACTTTTCTTGTATTTGTTAGGTTTTATTACTTGGGGAAACTAAGTCTTAAAGTAATAAGGGTTTGTACCTGGTTTAAAGTCTTAAATTATTACTTTTTAGCTGGTTAAACAAACAATTGTTATTTAGGTTATAACAATATTGTTGACACCCAAAATATATGTGACTAGGTATATATATGTATCTGAGAACTTTTTGTCTAAACCTTGTCTAAGTGCTGTGTAAAATTTATAAAATGAAAATTTATGTAAGTTTACTGGCAAGACAATCAACAAGTGCTCTCTTTTGTACATTGTATCTGACATAGAAGGGCCACACTGTCAATTTGAAGACCATCTTATATCTATTGCTTTGACTACGTCAATTTCTGATGATTAACACTGTTTGCAAAATGTATAAGAGATTTAAGGCTATCCTTTGATTATTATTTACCCATGCAGATATGTGATTATTGTCACCATACACTCTGGATTCTAAATTGTACTTTAAAAGTTAATTTAAAAATAAGAGTAAAAAATGTATATAATGCAGATTATCTTCTTGACTGCTGTTCTTAAATTATTGAACTTCATTTTTCCCATGGCCCATAAGTTATAATTTCCTTGAGCAAATCAGAAAAGAACAAGCAAAGTATATGTCAATCTACTTGTCTCCATGATATAGAAAGATGAAACACTATTTCCCGTGTACACTGAACAGCCAGAAATAACAATAAAAACAGGGAGTAGGAATGGTTATTCACCATAAGTTGGATTACTGTCACTGCAAGTGAGAAATGTTATTTTCACTAAGCCTTCTAAGGCCATGGAAATAAAAGAGGTGGGAAGACAATATTGATATGGCAAATTGCTCTTTATTTAAAGATGCTTTTAATATGAATATGGCTTTATAATCTGTCAAATAAAGATGGCACACAGAGATAAAAATAAAACGTCAGAACAAAAATGTTCTTTTCTTTCCTGTGAATAAATTTACACATCAGTCAAGTATCTGTCAGTGCATCTGCTGAATGAGTGGCATGTCTTAAGTAAGTAAAAGCAGAAGGAGAGTAACTAACAAGAATAGCTAAAGGAGAAGTGGGGAAATTGACAGCCTTGATGAGTGAGGATTCTTCTCTACCCACAGAATGTATTCAGTTAGAATAATGCCTCCAAGCAAGTAAAAAAATAGTGACAAACTACCAATTATGATGGAAGGAACTGTAAACAGAAATGCAAATTCTGATGCTTGAATTGCTCTGATGCAGGTTTTGAGTGTAGTAGTAGGATTACCTTTCCACCTATGGACTCATGATTCTCTAACATTTCATTAATATTAATATTCATTGATAATATTTTCAGGACATTTTTTTATTAGGATGAGAGCATTGATTTCACTTGCTTAAAGCAAGATTTTGGAAAAACCATTCAGAGAAGGCTATAATATATATATGTATATATATATATATATATATATATGAATATATACCCCCCTTACAGGCAGGGAGTGTTTCAAGCACTAACATTGAGCTAGAAATACATATATATATATATATGTAATTATATATATATAATATTTTGCTCCCAAAGAAGAACTGGTTAGGAATAATTACAGAGAAAGTTCTTTTGTAAAGGCTTACTGATAGTCCAATAATCTTTAAATTCCTAGAGCTTCATGTAGTTGCACAATAATACTACCCTAAGTTAAGAGGATGCACAGTTTTATTACTATTTAAATGTAAAATGTTATTTATCTACATATAGTGCAACAATAGCAAATTTTTTCAAATGCAATGTTCAATTTGAAATTTAAAGGTTAGACACTAATTTACAACTTTATGCACCTTTTCCCTCATGTTTAAAAAACTTCTTTTTTTGCCTGAAAATATTTAATGTCAAACATAAAGGCAGGGAACATGTGTACTCATTGGTAAAGCATGTGCTTAGCATGTCTGAGGACCAAGTTTCCTTTCCAGAATTTATTAAGGAAGAAAAAGACCATAAAGGGAAATGTAATTGCAAATCAGAAGTTTTTGTGCTAATTTATAATATTCATCATTATTTTAATTTCTCCAAATTTATGGAAATTCTAGCAGTGAAAACATTTAAGTCTTTAATAAACATTTAAACCTTTTCCCCTCTACATATTGCTCAGTCTTTTTCTTCTCTACCTAATTTGTATACATGCTTCTGACATCCATAGACATATTGTAACCTCATTGGAAAACTCTCAGGAGGCTAAAGAGATTGGTGTCCTTATCTAAGCAACATGGCAACTGATTTTACGCAAAACCATATCACTTTGTTCCAAGTAATCAGGATCTATTGCTCAGAAAAAGTAAAAAAGTAAAAATGGAAAACAAGAATAATAAAGTGTCATGGACTTATCTCTGGAAAATGTGGTCAAAAGTAACCTAAAACATGCACATCCATAAACTTTCCTCTTACTGATGTACCTTTATAACTGCATTTTAAACCTGCAAAGACTGACATTAAAACCATTACAAGACAAAACATTTCTTGTAAGTGGTTGAAAAGAGAAAATAAAATTCTGTCATGCATGATTTAAGAAGGCACCATCCAATCTACTAAGGCAAGTAATTCATGTGAAAAATTAGATTTTAAGCCAACATATTTTATCTTTCTAACATATTCAAAATCTCCATGTAGTTATACATGTGCCAACTAAGTTTTACTCCCATGAAAATAAAATATACTTACCAAAGGAATAGACTTTTATATAAATTTAGGAGGAGGAGACCAAGAAGCTTAACTAATTCTTGCCTTACAGGGGGTGTTTCAAGCACTAACATTGAGCTTGGTAGCCTTTGATCTCCTATGAAATTTATATTCATGGCAGTCTAACACAGAGAAGAGTGAATAAAATGAAAACATAAAGGACAATGGCCCAGGGGAAGCATAAAGATACAGTTGTATTTTAATATCATTTTTCTACATAACAACAGTAATAATGTCTTGGATTTCAATTTCTTTTTGCGTTCAAGTGCCTCAAAGATCTTAGTAAAGTCAAAGAAGCCTGCTGGCCATGCAAGTTAGTCAAGTATTATTACCTATTTTATAGGAAGGTAAATCAATATGCAGTAGAACCTAGGGATTATTCCAAAGGAAAATGTTCTTTACCAGTTGGCAAACATTTTAACCACATTAGTTATGTTCAAGGAGTAAAAGACTAGAAAACTAGCAGTAATACAGTAGGGGAGGAAGAAACAAAGTCTCTCAAGTGGTAAAATAAAGCAATTTGTATGCGTGTGTGTGTGTGTGTGTGTGTGTGTGTGTGCGCATGTCTTCTTAGATAAAGGAAGAACACGCTATAAATATTTGCTTCTAGAATATTTTGTTCTTTGGAGCAGCCTAGTGACAAAAATTAAACCATGGGGCAGAGAGTTGACCATAGAGAAATCATTTTTGTTTTCTTTTACTTTAATAAAAAAAAAAAAGCAGATAGTAGGTAAAATGACTGAGAGGCATATGTTGAGACTATGCCACCTGACCAAAAAAAGAAGGGGGGCAGGGAGGTATGTGACTAAAATCCCAAGAAGAAAGTGCCCTAAGTAAATATAGAAGATAATAAGCAATTGTGTGCTGGAACAATATTTAAATGCACTAGTTTCTTTAAACTAGTGTTACTGGCTTGGAATTAGCTAGAATTGGTAGGTGCAGAAATGAAAGAAAATGACAATTATTAAAATGGGTATTATACCCTAACTAAACTTATTAAAGACATTATATATGTGATTTTTATTCCACATAAAGTTCACCTGCACAGAAAGTTTCCTAATCCACTGAAAGAGTAATTATGCAAATAGAAAAGAAATGCTGACAGGACGATGACAAGCACAACAGTGACAGATTTATAGTGCATATAGAGAAGTACGAGATTTATGAACTCTCATATGTAAACTATTTAGAATATAAAATGATATCACACACTAATAGGCAAAACAGATTTTGTACGAAGCTTACAGGAAAAAATATTAGAAATGGAGCATTCAACTATGAGCACTTGAATTTCTAAAGCACAAGGGTTCATAAAATTTTAAAATTAGACTTAAAAATACTGAAAAAATTTCAAGAAATCATTACAATTATTCTTCTAATAAGAATGTAATTCCCCATATTTTCCTTGATGTCATTTATAAATAAGATTTTCTTAAGATTGTTATACTGACTTACAAAAATCCCCTCTATTTGTGCTTATTGCTTATTTTATCAGCAATCTGCTTTCCTGCTTTTTTTAAAGGATAGTCTTCAACATTCAGTCACTTTCATTTTCTTGTGTTTTATGAATTCCAAACTTATACTTTAAAAAATGACTAAAATAGGACAAAATTTAAGTATTTAGTGTTTTCTAGTAATTTTACCATTTTATTTTAAACAGAAAAATAATATTTGGTTAATAAATTTACCTTAAAAATATAAAAAGGAGAAAGTATCAGTAACACCAGAGCATTTTAGTCTCATTACACAATTAATTTTAATATGTATATATATATATTTTTTTTTTTAACTAGAGATTTAACCCAAGGATACTTTATACTGATCTATAATGGCCAGTCCTTTTCTAAAATTTAATTTTTTTTTTAATTTTGAAGCAGTGTCTTGTTAAGTTGCTTAGGGCCTCCCTAAATTGCTGAGTTTGGCTTTGAACTTTCATCTTCCTGCCTCAGCCTCAGCAGTTGCTGGTATTACTTGTGTGTGCCACTATGCCCAGCAACAATAAATCTTGTTTGTTTGTTTGTTTTCTCAAGGTGCTTTGGAAAGAATTCAAAACTTCCATTAAAGCTGTCGGGTATTTTGGTCACGGTGATGAAAAAGCTGACTAATATACCAAAGAACAAATCTTGCCTGTTTGTGATGTTTCTGATTTCCTCCCCTTTGCAACACACATGTCATAATGAAGAGTGCACTATGAATTTTTTGAAATATTGCTTCTGAATACAATACAAGATAAATAAGATGAAGAATGTTCTAGAGAGCTGAAGAAAATGTTAAAATTACCTATAATCATTCACTCACAAATTATAAATATCTAAACTTAGTGGTAGGACTAAGAATAATGAAAGGAGAGATTAGAAAAATACAACCTATATATTAGGGAAATATTCACCAAAAACTAGTAGCAGAAAATAAATTACAATAGAAAATATGAGAGAACTTTTATTTGAATATATAGTTTTTAAGGAAAAGATAGTAAGTCTATTTATTCAAAGAGTAAAAACTGTTTCAAGGACCAAAATTATCACATATGTATCCATAATATTGATTTGAAGAAGATATTAATTATCTTATAACTTTGAGAACTTTGGGTGTCATTTATTGAAGATAATTATGTATTAATAGTCTTGATATGTAAATATGTTGTTTTGTATTTCTCTGTATCTAGGAAATTTGAAAGTTTTGTTGTTATTGTTGCATTTTATTTTTATGAAGTATATTATAATACATTAAAATTTCAAATTTTATAAGGATATTTATATTTTCCATTTTACTAAAATATTATGATTAATTTTGTGCATAATAGAAATAATATTTAGCACTTTTCTGTATTTTGCTTGCATATTTGTTTTTTATGTTTGTTATAATGCAAATATTATGACAATGAGGAATTAATATAACAGCTATGAATCTCCATGCACTGCAGGCTGAAATTTAAATATTGTTCTTACTTGTTATATGGGAAGCTTTATGCTAAGGTATTTGATTATGTTCACAACTAGGTTCTGAAGAGTTATATATTCTGTTAACACTTGAACATCCAAAATCCACATTTTAGTTCATAACCTTCTCATGGCATTCAGGTTAATGATTTACTCTTTTATGGTCATGAAACTACCTTCACACTCATAGTAATCCAGGCTTGAAATCTGGAAATAATTATCTTACTCAATTCTCTCACCGCTCAAATCCAATCTACTCCCAAGTCTTGCATGTTCCACCTTCACACTTTCTGTATTTAATGCATAATTTCATTTTGAATCCTGCTGATTAAAATCCTCTTTCAGGTTCATCAATAATTCTATCTTGAACAACTGTATTAATTTCAAAACTGTTTCACTTATTTTCTTTCCGCGTGTACATTAACTTTAATAACAGTTAAATATCTCATGTATTTAAGCACTGCTAAATGCTAATGTATTGTCTGATATTAATTCTTACAATTTCACAAAAGAGGTACTGCATTTTATCTTTTATCTGCATATCAGTGTTAAACCACCTGTAAATGAGACAGATGAAGGACTTTCCCAAATTCACAAAGTAAGGGATGTATCTGTTAGACTTGAAACTCAAGGACCTGACAGTCTCGAACAAAACCCATATCTGTAGGAATATGTTCCAAGAGTTAGAATGGATGCCTGAAACTACTGATACCACCAATCCCTGCAGATGCTGTTATTTATTCTTAGATAGCTACTTAGTAATTAACAGATGGGCAAGGCATAGTGTAGATATACTGGACAAAGAAATGATTCCTGTCCTGGGCAGGACATTGTGGGATGATACAAGATTGCATTATGCCACTCAGAACAGTGCACAATTTAAAACTTAAGAATAGTTTATTTCTTGGCGTTTTTATTTTATATTTCCAGACTGTGGTTGACTCTAAGTAAATGAAACCATAGAAAGAAAAACTACAGATAAACAGGAATTGCTGCACAGTAATGCTAGTTTACAGTATTTCCTAATTAATCTTTGAAAATTATTCTGACCAAGACAATGTTCTGCATAAAATCAATTAACAGAATCCTATAGAAGAATGATAAAAATATGGCCCCAAATGCCACTTATTTAATCATGTTCCTCTATGATTGAAAAACATGTGTTTGTATTCACTTTTTCATGTCTTATAGTTCAAGCTCTTCTCTCCAATTCAATAGTTATAAGGGCAAACAATTGAAGTCCTCCACCCCAAACTTCCAGTACCATTTCTAACTTTTGAGATCCTTTTTGTTTGACTACCTAGTTTATACACTGATGTGTGCAATTTTTTAAATCAATTTTAATACAACATTAGTTTCTTCCTCCAGGCAGGTACTGTATCATTTATCTTTGAATCCTCAGCCTTTCCTACAACATCTTTGGGAGACAAATCAATGGACAATGATTTAGTAAATCAAATGACTAAGCAATTCTACAATAAAAAAATTAATATATATATATATATATTGGTATACAGTGAATAGCAACAGAAAAATCAAAAGCATGGTCTTTGTAGAATGTTTTTGATATTTCTATCTGTTAATCGAAGATAGCGATTAATGAACCTTCAAATTCTTAAAGGCAAAAATGTTATGCACTTTAATATTTTTATAATTTCTATGAAATCAAAATGATTATTTAAATTAATAATATTTGCTAATTAAAAATGAAAAGAATCCAGCCTAAATTTAATTTACAATGTTCCCCTAAACCCATGGCTTTTTGATATCACCCTTAACCTACTACGATTTAACTTTAAAACAGCCATGCAGATTTAATTATGCGTTGGCTCCTAAGGGATGCACTCATATATCAGTTTTCATCTCTCATGGACAGATCATTTGCAGTTAAGTTACAAACCACTGAAAATCAATTTTTAATGGAAATACTTGCACAACCTTAACTGCAAAAAGCAGAAATGCAGGTATAATACCAAGTGGCAGGTTATTAACTATAACTTCAATTTTATGTTCTTTTGACACAAGACTGTGTCAGCCATAAATAAGTGAGCATTTGCCACACAAGTCACACTTAACAGAAGATTATTCCTCAACGAAAGTTTTAGTGGTCCAGCATTAAGCCTGTGGGGATACTGGAGGAAATTCTGATCTACTTAGCAAGAAGTCACTGAACCAAAAATATTGTGCTAAAATGATGTTAAAGTTCTAAATGAAAACCAGGGAAGCAAGGAAATGTAGAGTTAAGTTGAAACTCCATCATTAACCCTACTAGTCAACTTAGAACAGGTTTTACATATAAAGTATTAGCTATTTCAAATATCAGTAAGAACAGTGGGGCAATACCTCAGCACAATGAAATATTTATTATTATGCCTGTATTCCTGCAATGTGTATATATTATACACACATATACATATGTGTGTGTATGTGTATATGTATACATATATTGTTAAATGAATGTCTATACAAATATATATACACACACACATATATATACACATATTGTTTATATAATTTTTTAAATGTTCATTTGAGTCAGTTTTACTAATGTTAAATTCAAATGCACCAGACTTATTAATCAAAAGTCAATAATAACAGTGGTCGATAATGTGAATTTTATTCTCATGAGTTCAATTTCCTTAGCTAAGGTCTTGCCAAAGTCTAATTTACAAATCAAAGCTGGACAGAACTAGTGAAAATGAGAAATTATCCTAAGATTTAAAAATAAATGTGATTATAACTGAAACTTAATGATATGAAAAAAATATGTATCACTATTAATGAAATAATTTGATCACTAATTTTACTATTATTCATTGAAAATCTGCTACTTGAATGAAATTTCTCATGATGCTTATTTTTATTAATAATTGGGATGATTTGCATGTAATATAGGAGTTAATTGTTTTGAAAAATCAAGTATATTTTATTTTAAAATTAAAATATACTACATAAATTTAAAATAATTTTGAATAATGAATCAATTTTAAATGACATACTGTAATTATTAAATTGCTTTTCAGTCTTACTTTTTATGGTAATTTTTAAATACTAAGTTATAATTTATTCAATCAAACATACATATACACACAAATTAAAACATTTCTTAGGAAAATTTATTTTTGTTTGGCATGATACTTAACAAATACTTTAATGTCATCTCATGTGTTAGGTTAGGTGGTTGGTCATTCTTTGGTTTGATAGCAAAAATGACTATTATATTTCCACTAAAGCACAGGGAATATGTTTTCAATTTATCTCAATTTAAAACACATTTTAAAGGTAGCATATGAAATTTCCTCCTTTGGAAATTTTTATATCTTAGTTCAATGACCTGGAAGTTTGCTCACTTATAAACTTCACAATGTAAAAGCCTTTTTGACTTTATTTGTTGCTATATCCTTGAACATAGAACAGTTACTTGCACATAATAGAGGCCAATTAATGTTTATTAAATAAAAGTTACTTTCCAATGTAGACTATCATTCTTTAAAAATAAATTATCTTTGAAAAGTCAGTCCTGTCCATTCAACTCAGAGGAAAGCCTGGAGTGTTTAATCTTACTGACACATTTCTAACTAGAACTTCTAGTTGCTTGAGGCTCAAGTTTAAATCCCTTGCCTTTCTGGTACAATGTGAATTTAATCTTTACTGCCAATTTTGTTCCAGCCTGAACGTGAATTATTTTTGCAGCATTTATCATTGAGGAGGCTGTTTTACAAAAAGCAATATACTATGTGTGACTATAAAATGAATATCAGTACTTACTAGCTACTTTAGGATATGTTTCGTATTTAAAATAATTTATGAATTAGAAACTTGAATTTTCTTTCAGTAATTTTATTTCCATATCAGGGAACTTTTGTTTCCCAACCACAAGTAAGGCTTAAATGGAAAAAATAAATAAGTAAGTTGGCTTTTATGGAACAAAATTAAACTTTCAAACAGCATTTAAATTTTTTTTTTCAAATTTACCTTGAGCAATATAAAGTGCAAAAGAGGCATGTACTAAGCCAACTTGTGAATTTCCCTTGGTGTTGATAATAGTGTACACTGTTACTTCACTTCTAAACTCCTTTATCCACCTGATGTAACATCATCTTCCTTCAATAAAGAGTTTTCTTTTGCTTTTCCCAGACTTCTACTTTATATGAAGTTATAAATCTTCAGGATTACTTAAGGTGCTTTGGCTTCTACTTTTCTTCTTCTTCCTCCTCCTCCTCTTCTTCTTCTTCTTTTTCTTCTTCTTCTTTTTAAGAATTTCAGCTTTTTTATGTTTTTAGCTTTATTTTATTTAGTTTTGTATGTGGTACTGAGACTCGAACCCAGTACCTTATATATGATTGGCTCCACCACTGAGCCACAATCCTAGCCCTACTTCACTTTTTATATAAAAGGAAAATGAGCCTTAACAGAAAATAATAAAAATCCTAAAACTTGAGTGTTAATATGGAATAGTGAGAAATACTGTTGAATGAATGTCTGGACAGAATTATAAGATGGTAATACTGAATCAACTACTTATATTACATCTATGTATACAATCAGATTTGGACATGGTTTCCCAGGGAATACTTTGAAAATTCATTGTGCATTATAAAAGAAAAAAAAACAATAGAGTAAGAAAAGAAAACAAAACAAAAACAAGTGAATCATTTAGAATTGAAAGTTCTCCAATTTTTCAGGCATTATTTTGATACTAGAAGTGGCATTTATTTACTTATTTGCTGTATTCATTTTGGGAAAATGTCTTAATGGAATAATCCTTATTATTTTATTTGTTTATATTTTGCTTTTAATTGATGCATAATAACTACATATTGATGTGATACAATGTGATGTTATGGTGCACATACACATTGTGCAATGATTAAATCAACCTAATTAACATATCTATCTCCTCATCAATTTATTATTTATTTGTGTTGAGACCTTTTTAAAAAATTTTTATTTTTTTATTTTTATTTTTTAATTTTTTATTTTTACAGACTTCATTTTGATTCATTGTACACATATGGGGTACAAATTTTCATCATTGTGCGTGATGTACATTCATATCATTCTTGTCAATCACACACGTTCATAGGGTAATAAAATTCTCTTTTCTGGTTGTTTTGAAATATTCAATACCATATTGTTACCATATCACCCTGCCATGCAATGGAATACTGAAGCTTATTTCTGCTACCTAACTAACTTTGTACTACCTGGTCAATGTCCTCCATCCTCTCTTATTCTATTCCCTCCCATCCTCTGGTAACTACTCTTCTACTCTCTATTTCTATGAGATCAATAGATTACACATGTGATTGAGATCAGCCCATTTTTATCTTTTACTTCTATGCTCAATTTACCTAATGACCTCCTGGTTCATGATACTGCATATGACTTCATTCTTTTTACAGTAGTTTTCCAGTGTCAAAACTTCATTTTACTAACCTTGTTAGGGCCATTCTCATTATTACCTGTATCAGTTTGAGTCCTGAGAGAAGTACACTAAAGATTGGATTTGCCATGCGAGAGATTATTGGGGAAATGCCTGAGAATATGCTAATGGAGAATATGTGGGAAGGGTGGATGGGAAGAGTCTTAGCCTGCACTTTTAGTTTGTGTCCAGGTAACTGAAGAGCTTGGTAGATGAGATGGGGAGAGTCCCACATCCTTCAGGAATGGTCCAGCATTATTACCTCTGCAGTGCCTAGTGCTGCCTGGAAATAGACCACTGGAAGCAGGGCTTCATTATCAATGCTTTTTATGGTTCTGTAGGAGGGAGTCAGAGACATCAACCAAAGTGCTCCCTATAACGTTTTCTCAAAGGAGATGAGCAACATATGCCTATGCCACTACACAGACATTGATTAGGAAGGAATATATGAGAAATTTTGGGCCAATGTTTTACATTCTGATTGTTACAGTAGTTACAACTCATTCCATATTTGTCAAAATGTATCAACATGTACACTAAAAGTAGAAGCATTTTGTATGCAATTTTAAAAATCATATTGAATTTCTTAAAGAAATCGACATTAGTTACCATTTTGGGTTCTTTCAAATTTGTTTGCAATGAATACTTTTTTATCATGTCCTCATAGTAATTTTTCTGAGCATATTTTAAAAATACCATCCTTTCTGTTTTAATTTCCTTCTTCCTAGCATGTATATTTTGGTGTTTTTTTTTTGGTAAAGGCCTATGAAAAGAAAACTTATAATCTTGGCCTGAAAAAAAATTCTTCAATCCATCTCATTCTTAAATAGCTGTTAAAATGCGAATCAAATTCTGGATTGACAGTTATTTAGAATATGTTATTTTGAATGCATTGTTCCACTGTCTTCTGGCATCTATTGTTATAAATGAGAAATCTGTCAGTCTGTCAGTCTTTTTAAAGCAGACTTTACATTATTTTTTTTCTTGTATGTTTTATAATTTTACTCTAAGTCTCAGTGTGAAATTGTTTTTGTATTTATGGCTTGAAACTTGATGTGATCATTTAATTTAAGTTCCCAAGTCTTTCTTCAGTTCTGGATATATTCACACTCTATTTCTATGAGTAGTTTCTCCTCTTTGTTCTGTTTATTATAATTCTGAAACTCCTAACACTCAGTGTTCTTAATTGCTGGCAAAACAAACAAACCGCCTGATTTAAGGAGAAAATAAATCACTGGAAAGTCTGGAGAACTGAAATCAGAGAGCACAGTAGAATAAAGCAATCAGCACCACGAGTCAGCACATGCAGCAACTGAGGCTGAGGACGGCACTTGACCTGCTGCTGAGCTCTAGACGTAGGAGCTCACTCAGTTAAGAGCACTCTGTGAGATGCTGGACACCGCTTTACAGTCATTTGCACTGGGCTTTGAGACAGCATGTCCTTGTGAAAAGATGATTCACTATTCCTTCTTTATTAAAACATTAGTTATCCATTATTGTCTAATGGGTGTGCATGATTGGTCTACCATAGAGATATGTTTATACCATATGACAAAACAGATAAGAATATATGTGTGTGTCCTTTTCAGTGTCTAGGATATAGCCTCTGCCTTCTAGCAATTCTTAAAATGTGGGATGTTTCTGAACAGAAAGTAATTTCAGAAATTCAGCTTCCTGAATGATAAGAGCCATTACAATTCAATGCTTTAGATCTCTTTCTTCCAAAATATACTTCTAAGTCAATACAACTTTTCCTCATAAAAACAAAAAATGTACTTTCTTCTCCAACTTTAAAATTCATCAATAATTCCTGAGTTGAATCCCTATTCCTTCTTACTTCCCATTTTGATTTCATGTCAATACAGTCTATGAACTAACATGCAAACCCAGCCATCACCCAAACTATGTAAAAACTGTTGTGGTGAATAGATCATATTTTTAAATAACAAAATGTTTAAATGTGATTATATTGCTAACTGCAAACAAAAAATATTGGTAGCTACTATCCTTACCCTAAGTACTCCTGTTCTCCCAACAGCACTGGATATTATGATCTCCATTCATTTCATCTCATTTCTCACTAATTTTGAATTCTGGTTTTTGTTATATTTCCCAATTTTACTTCAATATTAATTCTTTGAAATTCAATATACACAAAGATGATCAATACAACGTCTTGGCTTCTCTGCAGTGCTTCTGTGATTTTTTTCGTCCAATCATTTTTTTAGTCACCAACCACTCAATCTCATATTCTAGACCATATTCTTACCAGTGTCTGTTATATAATCTCAGTTTCCTATGCCCTACTCTCTAACCACCACCTGAACTTACTCGTTTATCATACATGTCTCTGTCACATGTAAAAGAAACCTATCAACAATGTTCCATACAGCAGTCAGAGAGTAAAATGCAGAAAACCCATATTGTGTGTATGTATAGACTCCTTGTTGTCTTGATACCTTTGGAAAAATCCCCAATGCAAGACTATTGCACTGGCTAAATCCAAAGATAATAATGTATAAACCCTTGATGTTTAAGTTAATTTAAATGTTGGGATTTATTTGTTGGACTGCACAACTTTGGTTATATTGACAGAAATAAATTGTCTCCTAGAAGTGCATTTTGATGCAGCAAAATCTTAACATAATTATCTGTAGTTTAAAAGTTTGGTGAAAGTCAGTGAAGATGCTGGAAGGTTGGAAAATGTTCACCCATATAGCACAATGGTAATATATTTGACTTAATGAAATGTAGCTCTAGGTACAGATATTGGAAAAACAGAATGCTCAATAGTGTGCATTGGTTACTACTGACTCTGACCAAAGAGAAATAACTTAAGTTAACTTGCTCATTCATCAATCAGTATAAAATAACAAGCATAATAGGAAGTGATAATTCTCCTCCCCATCCTTCAACCCACCATACAATTGGAGAAGGATAAAATGGAAATTTCTTCTTGTAAAGATCAAACCAGTTTATTGAATTCACATTTTATTTTTTTATTCTCCAATATATTTAGGTATGAATGAATTGCAATAAATTGTATATACTTAAAGCATACTATAAAATTAAGTTTGACATAAGTACAATCTAAGCAACCATTGCCACAAACAAGATTAGGAATATTGCCATCACCTCTGAAAGATTTCTAGTTTTTCTGGATTCATCCATCCTCTACTCCACTGTCAGACAACTGGTGACCTGTTTTCTGTCACTTTAAAAACCAGTGAATGGATTAAAGTGTCTCAGAGCAAAGATCAAGTTAAGAATGTAGAGCCTATTTGAATTTATATTCTTTCAAATGTATGAAATGCCTCAGGGAAAAAAATAGGAAGTGACTTTCCAACTAAAGTATAAAAGGTTCAAAATAGTTGGAATGAATAGAAAGAAAAACACATGGTTTAGAAATTAACAAATACAGATATGTTAGATTTATATCTCAAAAAATTTTGCATATGGTTTCTCACAGAGCAAATATGTTAGAAATTAAGATGCATAATACCTATGGATTTTTTGAAATAATTGTATTTTCAAAAGAATCATAAGCCTCTATTTTTTCAGACAATTTGACTAGAGGAGGTGGGCTATTGGGAAAATGTCTTTGGGGTTTATATTTTGTCCATGAGGAGTGGAATTCCTTTTTACCTCTGCTTTCTGGTTCCATGTTCTCAGTTGCTTTCCTCTGCCACACTGTTCCCCAGTGATGTTCTGTCTCACTTTGGACCACTAAGAATGTAGTCAGCTGTGTAAGAACTAAGACTTTGAAACCATGAACCCCAAAATAAACTTTCCTCCTCTAATTGTTCTTGTCAGACCTTTTACTCAAAGAGATGAAAAAGGTGAATTAAACACGGTGTTTTCCAATATCTTAACTATGTCTGTTGAATGTACTGCCACATCTCTGGCCATTCTGGAAAACAACCATTCCCATTGAAATATTATCCATCTCTACCACAACATCTTCTAAGGACCTCAGCCTGTACAAAAATGCCACAATAACACTTGTAGGTTTAATGCCTTGATGATTACCAAGTCCCTATGCCTTAGTTTCTAAGGAGAAAAATAAAGCTGCTTAATAGTTTTGTCATAAATTATGATTCAATATAAATAGTCTTTGCCATGTTTAATGTTTTATAGTAACTATTTTCTAACAATTTTGTTTAAGTGTTCGTGTTAAACACCAAATAAATAGTTAGCACAAGCTTCTCAATGTGGCATATTAAATCCAGACTCTCCAATAAATGCATCTGTATTAGACTTTCTTAGTCTTAACATTAGTCACATTTGGGGCTGGAAAAGTCTATATTTTAGGAATTACTGTGTGCATTGTAAAATGTTCAGCAAAATCTGTGGCCTCTACCCATTACATACGAATGGTATTCCCCATTAATTTTGATAACCAAAAATGTCTGCAGACTTTGTAAAAAGTCCTTTGAAGGGAAAATTTGCCATTAATTCAGAACCAATAAAATCAATACATATAATTAAATTGAAGTTGTTTTTACATTTTTGGGAAAAGAATTTCAGAAGTTACATCCTAAATATTGTGCAGGTGAGGCAGGGCATCATGGCAGAGAAGTGTGGCAGAGGGAACCTGCTCACATGATAATTGGGAACCAGTGAGAGAGATAGACTCCACTGACAGGATTCAAATATATACTCCAAAGCCATGCCCCAATTCTTACCTCTTCCAACCATAGCCTATCACTTCAATTACCAGTCAGTTAATGCACATCAGGGAATTAATTCACTGATTGGGTTAAAACTCTTTAAGCCCAATCATTTCTCCTCTGAACTTTCTTGCATTGTCTCACACATGAGCATTTGGTTACACCTCACATTCAAACCATAACATTCGGCCCCTAGCCCCCCAAACCTCACAACCATCCCTCAATACAAAGTACACTTTGTCCATTTCCAAGGGTTCCTCTAGTCTCAACAGTTTCAATACTGCCTAAAAGTTCAAGTCCAAAGTTTCCTCTGAGATGCAAGGCATCTTGCATTGTGAGCTCCTATAAAATTACAAGCAATTTACAAGTATCCAAGATACAATGGTACAAAGTAAACATTTTCATTCACAAAATTAGGGGCATAGAAAGAAGGGATAGGACCAAAGCAATACTGAAATTCAGCTGGGCAAACAAGTCCTGTAGCTCCATTTCCATCATATGAGACACATGGCATCATGATATCCTCACTAAAGGGCTTGTGTAGCTCTGCCCCTGTGTCCTTGTTGGTTGCAGCCCAAGTGGCTTCTCTGTTGACTTGTCTCTGCTCAATACCTGCAGCTTTCCCAGGATGAAGTCCCATGTTCCTAGCATTTCTTAATCTTAGGGTCTCCACTGAAGCTTCGACTTCCTCTCAAATGTCCACACCTAGCCTTCTTAGGGAGTGCATACAGGGACTCCAAACCTGCTGTACTTTGCTGGGTCTCCTGGACCTTTCTTTGAAATCTTGTTGGAAGACTCATGAACTCATAACCCAGCATCCTGCATTCTTGCAAAACCAGCACCATATGGTTGATACCAAGGTTTACTGCCAACTCAAGCAATAGCCAAGCCTCCAGGGACCCTCGTAGCAGCAGCTTCTGAGTATCTGGTTGGCTTAGCACTTTGAAAAAACTTCCTAGGCCCCCTTGTGCAAGAAGGGTGCCCCACTGGTCTCTTCTCAAGAGAGTTTTCACTTTTACTCCCTTGACCTTGAGATGGATGTCATCTTGCCAGCTCCTGAGATTCCCTCAGGCCTTATTTCTTATTGCCTCTGGGCAAAATCTTTAGCCTATTTTTAGTGGTGGTAATGTCTTTAACAGCTTCAACTTCCTCAGTCCCAGTTTTATTCCCAACTTTCAAGTTTTTCCAAATCTTTGTGCTCTGCTTTCTGCTGCTGAATATCACAGTGAATTTAGTTAAAATCACCAGAAATATCCATGCCACCTCCTGAATGCTATGCTGTCTAGACATTTCTTCCATCAGATTAAGAAGTCTATTGTTTTTAAAATGAACCTCACAGAAAGTCTCAGAACACCCACAAAATGCAGACAACTTCTCAGCCAGAACATAACATGAATGGCCTCTATTCTGAATTCCAATTTCTTTACTGAACCCTCTTGAGCCCTGTCTTCACTGACCACAATCCTATTGGTATTCTGTTCTACTGAGCTCCAACTAGAATTGGACATTAAGTTCCACTAACAACAATCTAAAGCATTTCCAGCTTGCACTGCAAAACATCTTAAAATTCCTCCCATCAATTCCAAAAATTTCCAAAAACATATGAACCACATGGTCAGGTTAGACCCCACTTCTCAGTACCAATTTCTGTTTTAGTCAGATTTTTCCCTGCTGTGACTAAAGGATCTGAACAGAACAACAGTAGAGGAGGAAAGGTTTATACAAAGGGCCCATGTTTTCAGAAGTCTTAGTCCATAGAAGGCAGGCTCCAATCCTAGGGGCTCAAGATGAGGTAGGACATCATGTAGGAGAAGTGTGGCAAAGGGAACCCACTCACATGATGATGAGGAAACAGAGAGAGAGAGAGAGAGAGAGAGAGAGAGAGAGAGAGAGAGACTCCATTGGCCATATACAAATATATACTCCAAAGCCATGCCCCAATTCCCACATCTTCCAGCCATACCCTATCACCCAGTTAATCGCTATCAGGAGATTAAATCACTGATTGGGTTAAGGCTCTTACAACCCAATCATTTCTCCTCTGAACCTTCTTGCATTGTCTCACATGTGAGTTTTGGGGGATACCTCACATTCAAACCATTACAATTGGCCTCTTCATGAATGATAGAAATGTACTACTATGCTTTGGAAATTGAATACATACATTAAAGGCTTGGTATCCTAGATGGCCCCATGGGGAAGAAATGGAATCTGGGATGTGAGGCCTTATGGGAGGTGCTTAGGTCATTGGGGGTTTGCCTTCAAAGAGAATTGTGGGACCTACATATATTCTCACTGTCTCTGGTCTGGTTTGAGATGTGATTGTATTGCTCCTATATGTGCCTAAGCCATAATGTTCAACCTTCACCACAACAGAACCAATGTAAGGTAGCTTGTCTTTGAATTTATAGAACTATGAACTAAAAAAAATCCTTATTAGATAGCCATCTTACATATTTGTTGCAATAATGTGAAACTGACTAATATAGTGGGTCCAGCTACAGGCCTGGAGATCTGAGGGATAATGAAACTGGAGCTTGAGTTGTTTTTTTCTTTAATTATTTTTTTTATACAAGGGGCTTGGACAGGGATTATAATTATGGGCATCATGACATATAGATGCATTCAAGTTATATTTTAAATATATAATCAACTATCTAATAAGAGCTGTGCTTCATAGGTGGTTACATAACTATATCTAAAAGAGGTAAATGAGGGTTGAGGAAAAGATTTGGGAATTGATAAATACATGCAATCAAAGTTAAGAGATTAGAAGTGAATGCTTTAGTGAAATACAGATGAATAAGAATCATGTAGTAGTGGTGCCAGGCCCCTCACCTTGAAGTGGAGGAGTGGTGGTCCAGACCCCAGCAGAGCCCATGCCAGGGAGGGCCTTAAACACAGCAAGTCAGGGCCAAGCCAAGCCAACTCAGGGAGCACTGGCCTGTCATACCCAGTGACCCTCCCCAGATGAAGCTAGTGCAGATGTCTTCTCCACACAGTTCTATAGCATCCAGATTTGCCAACCTCAACCTTTCACTTCCCCACGACTGGCAGGAAAACAGAAATGGGGCAGACCTGAATGGAGATTTCAGGACAATCCAAGAGTATTGATACTTTCCAAG
Source organism: Glaucomys volans (assembly GCA_020662805.1). NCBI lineage: Eukaryota > Metazoa > Chordata > Mammalia > Rodentia > Sciuridae > Glaucomys > Glaucomys volans. Next base: position 97,524 of record JAJEJO010047385.1, read on the forward strand.
ACTTGATTAACATGAATTTGGACTGATGTTGGTGAACTAACCACTATACAAACCCCTAGACTAGCACACTCTAGCAGCAACTTACTATCAATCAGTTCACCTCTAGTCTTGGGAGAGTTCTGTTTCTTTCCTTCATGCTTGAATAAATCCTACTCCTTTCACTCTTACTTTCCATTTTCTGAGAACTTCATCCTTTGGATTTGTAAGACAAGAACCCCGAAAGAAGAAATTGGTGGTGAACTGCTGGGGTCTGCCACAACACTGGAGGCATAACTTGCAATTAAGAGTTGCAACACACCACCCACCAGTGGAAAGCAGTGGAGAAGACTCTGGCTTTGTAGATTAAGAAATTGGAGCTGATGCCAGCAGGCATCCCCTGCTGGGATTAGCTGCTAACACTAAAATGGGCTTTCTCAGTTGCAGAGCCCTACAGCTTCAGATCCCATCAGCCAGCAGAAATGGAGAATCAAGTTTCATCTCAAATTCCGATTTCAGTAGGACTAAAACACAAATACACCACCAATGAAACTCCACATCATATACCACCGCAAGAATTGGATCTTAATTAGAATGTTATACTCCTTGTATATATATATATATATATATATATATATATATATATATATATATATGTCATTCTACTTAAAACAACAAATAATAAATAAACTAAAATAAAAATATGGAACACTTTCATATTCAGAGGTTGAAATAAAGAGGAAGGTTTAGAAAATTTGATACACATGAAATGACTTTTGAATAAAAGAATATACACTAAAGTACATGTCCTGAAAAGTAATGGAAAAAAAAATGAAGCAAGGGTGAGTAATTGTGTAAAATTCCATTGAAAAGCAAGTCAGATGGTAACATGAGAATCCAAAATTGGCATTGTCACATAGGAGTGCTTTGTAACTTTGAAATATAAAGATTCAATAAAACAATGAGGGTTAAGTAATCTTAGATGGGATTTAAGAGAGACAGGGAGGTGAACAAGCATGTTTCTAAATGGTTTTTACATGTATTTTAATACTCATTTACATATTGAAAATATCAATTACTTGATTATTCCAGAAAAAAAAAATTGGAAAAAATGAAAGAAAATATATTACTTAAAAAAAGAATATTTAAATGAGAAAAAGAGTCTTTACTAGTAAATCCATTATGGAATCCAATCCATTATCAGATGTCAATTTAAGAAACTTGTGAGTATCACTTAACATTTTGGGGCCCCATAGGGAATTTAACTTAGCCAACATTTTATACCTACTGCACGTTATTCCACTTTTCCATAATTAGCAAATCTTTTTTCTTGCCATCCAAAAAATACTATAATTTGGCTCCATGATTTATTCAATTTATTAATGCAAAATAATTTTAATACCACTCAGAAAGTGTCTCTCTTTACCTGGACAATTTTAATCTTCTACTTTATTTTAAAAATATTTCATATAGAAATATGTAAAGGTATATGGGTTAATCAGAACTTGCTGTAGTTTAATCTTATTGTATTTTAAAATGCTAAATGAACAGTATTTCATATAAATGTGCATTAAAAGATTTGTGTTTTTATTTTTGTTTCAATTAACTCAAATATTTACATGTCTAGAACATAGAAAATATCAAATTTTAGAACTACAAAATACACTAAATTGATAGAAGTTGTAGCTTGCAGCATTTGCTTATTTATCAGAATCTATTTGCATTTCAAGAGTGCATGCATTAAACATATTTATATTTGTCTTTGTTTTACCTTTTTTATTTTGTTTTGCATTTTAAATGCCACAGAAAGTCTGAGAAGAAACAGAATATATTCTTGCAAATACAATAAAATTATTCAACATCTTCTCTCTTGTGTATGACAGAATTATAGTTTGCTTACAAGGAGAAAAACATGGCTTAGAAAAAAACTTTAAAATGCAATGCTAATTATAATATTTTTCTCCATTGCTAGCAGAAAAGACATCTGTAGGACTCATAATATTGTGATGAAAATTCTACCTTTATTTTTCTTCCTATCCCTCCTTCTCCCTGAGAAAAATATCACTTTGGAAATCTCTTTCATCATTATTTCTTGATGAAGCCATATGAGAAAAAAGATCGAATACTATATTTATAACTTTTGTTATTAATATGTGTGCTAGCTCATACTACATTGTTTTATTATCAAGGAGATTAATATTAGTTTTCTTTTCATTTTATGAATAATATTATTTCAAAATATGGTGAAGAAAAGCGCATACATTTGAACCAAATCTTCTGAATCTAAATTTTTATTATGTAGCCACATAAAGAGGATAACAGAAATCTACAATTACAATTTGAAATTTAATCACTTAACCTAATACATTCCAAGAATTATGCTATTTAAAAAATATATAATTCTCTTTATCTCTAGCAATCTCTATTTCAAGAATAAAGTCAAGATTATAATGTTGGTAAGTAACAGAAAAATAGAAGAATGAGAAAAGCCATACAAAGGTTCTGGTAAGAAGCATTACTAAGAATAGATCTGAGAATATCATAAGCCTTTGCCTCAGGTTGATACCAGTAATTCAAGTATACCCAGCAATAAGTAGTGTCTCACCATAAAATTAATCTGCAAAGCCCAGGACATCTAACCAGTTTTTCAAATGCTCAGATTTGAAGAAAAAAAAAAAAACAATTATTAATACAAAAAGTAACAGGAGAAAAGTATCCATTCAAGGAAACAAAACCAGCTGCATATTCCATTTCTAGATATCTAGATAAACAGATACTGGATTTACTAGGCAAAAACTTAAAGATAATTGTATTAAGTATGCTCAAATACTTAAGAACATGAACAAATAATAAAAATAGAACTAGAAAAATAATATATAAAACAATGAAAATTTGAATAAAGATACTGAAATTTTGTAAAGGAGTCACAAAAATAACTGAATAAAGAATTTTGCTACAGGTTTTCATCAACAAATCTGAATAACTGGGAGAGGGAATCACCAATTATGTAGACAGGGTGTTTGAAAGTATTGAGTCTCAGTAGTTGAGAAAAAGCAAAAATGAATGAAGGAAGTGAACAGAACCTGAGGAATTTATGAACACTATCCAGCTGAGCAATGTACATATTATGGAAATTTTAGGCAGAGAAAAAAAGTAGTAGAAAGTCATGTCTGATAACTTCTCAAGGTTAAAGGTGTGGATCTACAAATACAAGAAGCTAAAACATTCCAATGGAATAAATAAAATGATATGTACAAGAAATATTATGATCAATTGTGAAACAGATAAAAGCACATTCTTGAAAGGAGGAAGAGAAAATTCACTGACAACATACAAGGGATCCTCAATAAGAATATCAAACAATTTCTCAGTGAAAATCTTGAAGGTCAGAGGCAGTAGGATGATAAATTTAAGGTGAAACTCAACCTGTGCCAGCCTGGAGTCAGTAGATCTCCATGTATTTAGCATCCAGTGAATTACACCATATATCAACAAAGTGGACCTGTGTAACATGATTATGGCCAGGCTCAGGCTGAGAATGCATCTCCTGGCATTGTTTCTACCCTCACAGATTAATTCAAATCAATAACTGCTATTACATTCAAGTAACTCCTCCCAATCTGCCCGGTCTACGGCAAATCCAACTAATGCCTACCCCAGGGCATATGGCAGTTCCCTGCAGTTAATAGTCAATCTCCTTGTGGTTTCCCTCTATCATCTCCACTGGAAATAGACTCAGACCAAGAAATATCTATAATTCCCTATTTTTTAACCCATTCCTAATGCTGAATGTAAGTCTAGTATGGCAAGGAAAAAGCTGTTGTCTATCAAATTCACTAACTTCACATCTTGGTTCATTGATACAATAAATGTTAGGAACCTCGTATTTGATTGGTTTGGAGAACATGTGAAAAGCATGACCAGATAATGAAAGCAATATTAAATCTGCTGAAGTTTCAAGTACAAGATGTGGCTTGAGGAATATGGATACTTTAAACTCTATGTAGAAAATATGAATAGACTTTACTTATATAGAGATAACTGGTGGGTGGTAAAATGGAAATTCAGTTTTCATTGAGTTCATTTAATCCATAAAGCCATGAAAATGGTAAGTAATATTACATTATTCTATTTATATGTGCATTAAAAGGAACTTCCAGGTATTACTGTAATTCATCAGTGTATTAATCCAGCATTATTAATTTAATGTTAGTGCAATCTAAGTTTCTTATTGTTAGACTATCATTGTTGACATGGGAACTAAATTCCTTTTCCTCCAAGGTTTTGTATTTGTCATTGCATTTACCTTTTTAAGTAGTAATTGACATGTGCTAGGAAAATGATAGATTGGAATTTATCGTCAGATCCAAGCATCAGGATTAAATCTTGCTAATCCGTATAAAGTCAAATGGTAAGCATTTCTCATCACCTATTTTCATTCAACAAGATGTCCAGATTTACTTAAACTGATTCCCAACAGAATTACATTGATCTAGGTTAATTTCAAAGTGCTTTTTATTTCTGCATATTTTGAATATTTTTTACAATTTAAAAATGTTTCAGTTTTAAAGGAAAAATTATAACTCATACTGGCAAATATGCAAAGGATCAAATGTTTGTGAAATGAAGACTGGAAGCTAATGCATTAAATTCACAGAAGATTTTATACTATTTCTGTAAACAATTAAAGGGCAAAAAAGCCTGTTTATCAGAATAGCCACACTGGGAACATTTTATGCTAATAATAATTATTTTAAATAGCTAGAACCCATCCTAAGCCTAAAAGTGGACTTGATTCTGCAATAAATATTTCACAACTGCTTAAATACACAACAAACTTTTAAAAATAGATACTACCCAAAGTATTTGGTTCATAGATATGGATGCTTAAACTGTTCTAATATCCAATTTGGCCACTGTAGTTTTGATAACCAAAGTAACTTTTCCATCTTTAAAAACCTACATGGGAAAAATCATATGAAACAGGTATAAAAATATTGCATGCGTGAAAGAATACTTCTTTTTGTTTGATACTCCATTGTTTTGCAATGTATATTGCATTTGTATGTACATACATTGATTCATATAATTTCTCGCATTATGACATTGGCTTTAATTCAACAAAAATTAAAAATAAAAATAAATATCTGAAAGAGAAAAATAAAAAAGGTGGTACTTGTGAAATAAACTGTCAATATAAATTAAAAAATAAATATAAAATTGAAGGGGAAATGCTTTCAGGAATTTTTATTTGCATTGTATTAAATTTTTTGCTCAGGTCATATATTGATTGAATATTTTAATATGGTATTTCTATTTAGTGTTTCTTTACTTTTAGCAAAATTTATTTTTCAAAATATTTCTTGGATCCCTTTTTAGAATTTATTACCTAAGTTTCCAAGGGCTGCCATAAGAAATTATCAGTAACTTGGTAAGTTAATGTAATATGTTTACTTCCACAGTTCTGAAGTCCAGGGTCAACCACCAAGACATTAGCTGGCTTGTTCTCCCTCTGAAGGCTCCTGGGAGATTTCAATTCTTTAGTGTTCCAGATCTCATTCCCTTTGTCTGTCAGCATTCTTCTGTTGGTGGTATTAAGGCTCCAATCTCTGCTTCCATTTTCACTAGACTCTCTTCTCAGTTTGTCTCTTGGGAAGATACTTGTCCTTAGTTTTAGGGAACAACCGAATAACCCACAACTATTTATGTATCCTGAGATCCTTGTTTTACTTACATCTGCAAAAGTCCCCCCTTTTCTTCCCTTTTTCTTCTTTAAAATAAGTTAGCATTCAAAGGTTCTTGGAATAGGGCACAGACATATATTTTGAAGGCTACAATCATGTACAACACGTGTTTCAATTTTGATGATATTATAAATTTTGTAGTTTTAATTTTATGAAAATATACTTGGATAGGGAAATGCAATAAAACAATTGATTTTGTATATTGGCCTTCTGCCATAAAACGTAATGAATTTACTTATCAATTCTACTTATTTTGTATTTTGAGATTTCTCAGAATAATCTATATAGTTGCTTTTGTTGTGAATTTTATTCTTTATGATGTTTCGTCTTATATTACTATGTAACCCAAATAACATTTGACTAGATGTAGCAAAAGTGGACATACTATTTTTCCAACCCTAAAGGGAAATCATTCAGTATGTTACTAGTTGCAATTTATATTGATGTCTGTAGTTGAGAAACATCATTCTGTTGGGGAAAGAAGGGCATCAAGGTGAGAATTACATGTAGTTTAAAATTATGAAAATTTATAAATTTCGCAAGTATTAGTGTTCATGGTATGTTTATCATAGATATAGAAATATATATATGTATTATGTAAAACAATTGGACAACAAAATATTTGTCTACTTTTAGCCAATAAATTCAATAAAAAGGAGAAAAATCATGGGACTAATATCTTTCTTAACTGGTTAGAAGACATTTAATTATGTTAAGAATATATAAGAGGTAAGATAATGAAGGTAGCAGATAAGGAACACCCCTCTGATTTTTCAAACAAAGAAAAGAAAACATAGTAAAATGGTTTCAGTTTTTCAAGCTGCTCATTACGACCTCAATTCACGGTATTGAGAATTTCTGGTACATTTTCTCACTTCCAATTTTATACCTGGTGAAATCTGGTCTTCAACTTAAATGTCACGTACCAAATCTAAAGAACAATTCTCTTTTTTATGTGTGGGCTGCAATCATTTTGTTTCACCTTATGTTTTTATTAGAGTAGTTTTGCCACTTTAGGAATCTGTATAAAAAAATGTCTAAGAATACACACTCTACATCTTGACCAAATAGGTTGAAATCATATTCCAGAATTACTGAAAAGTTGTATGATCTCAGTCAACTTATTCAAACTCTTTGAACTTTATATTCCTTATCTGTAAAATAATATTAAAATCAGTATCAATGTAAAGGTGGGCATGAGGATGAAATGAGTGGATGCTTAAGAACCTTTAGGGTAATATTGCTTAATATTTTATTATTATTTTATTGGTATTCATATTATTTCTGCCTCTCACATTAGGTTGAAAAATCCTTGAGGACAACGTTTGATTTTAATTTTTCAGAAAGTTAAAGTAATATTTCAAAATCTATATGTGCCACCATTTTTTATAAGGAGCATATTTCTAAATAAAAATATAATTAGTATGTAAATATCCTCAATATTATTGAATATATTTGATATTTTTCAATATGTTAATGGCTACCAGGGTGACAGCAATAGATGACTGCTTTAAAACTGGCTATTTTTAAAGTACGCATTATCTATAAATGATCAGATGGAACTGATTCAAATTTTGAGAGTAATATGGAACAATTCAGTGTTTAAAATAATTAACCATGGCTTGACATAAACATACTCGTAGAAATTTTTAAACTAGAAAGCCTTCTACTTTGTGAAGTCTAATATATGCCTTTTTAAAATATCAGTTGTATTTCTAATGCCAAGATGCTTTTTAAGTGTCTTTAGTGTTATGGTCATATCCTAGATCTCATATTTATATTGTGTAATCCACTTTTGAATGTGCATTAATTATGCAGCAATTTTTTAAGGTTCTTAAATGATTCTTTAAACTTATCAAGTTTTACTTGTCCATCTATAGATTGATTTCTATGTGCAAGCATGCATTTTTCATATGTTTGGCATAATACGCACAAAAATACTCAGCTTAATTAGAACTCTCAATGTCTTTGAAATTGGAACAAACTCCCTGGGAAAGAATATGTTAGATTTTAATGAGACTGAGAATATCTGGTGTTAGTTAAGTGAAACTATTTCTGTTACCATATACACTGTACCAATTAAATTAACCTATAATCAATGAGATCAACATTACATTGGAATGACAGGAAAGATTGTATCTATTTCTAGTTGCTACTCTCAGAAATTCTAATTTAGTTGGACCCATGCCTGAGCCAGGTCCAACTTCCACATCTAATTCTAATTTGTACCCCAGGTTAATACTTCTGGTATAATAAGTCAGAGGAAATAAAACCAAACCTAAGTCCTACCTTCCTCAAAGACCTCATGGCCAGCAGAATTTATAAGATGGCTCTATAAGATATTCCAATCTAATGCACAGAAATGGAGTATGTGATGAAATATCACTTTGGTGATTGTTACATTACATAGCACAATTGACTATAAGACTTGATCTAACCTCTCAAAGGAAGAGAATTGTCACCACATGGTGGCAGAAGAAATAGTCTAATACGTTTAAATTACAAGAATGATTTAATGTGCTGTTGTTCACTTTGATGATTGGAGGCAGCTCCCTGTACAAGAGCTCTGATGCTGAGATCACACTCTGGAAGAGAGAGTAAGGAAAAGGAGGTCTCATTGTACCAAGAGACTGTAAAAACCAACTTGATGAGTTTCTGAACAGATTTTCCTCCAGATAAGAAGCTGGGCCAGTTGACCACCACTTTGGGTCTTCTGAGATCCTAAGCAGAGAAGAGAGTCAAGCTTGCTTGGACTTGACCTACAAAGTCCAGGTCTGAAGTTAATAAATGAGTATTGTCTAATCTATTGTCAATACATTTTTTTTTTAAATCAGAGTTTCTTCAAAGAATAATGCTATTTATTTGGGAATAGCTGAGCAGCACAATGGGGATACATATATACCACAGTAAACTATGGGGATAGTCAAGGAGATTGAGGCTAAGAGAAATTTTAAAAGAGAAAATTGAAGAGGAGTACATAAAATAATTTAAGTCAATAATCCTTAGCCACAAAGATTAATGACAACATGGCTTTAGTGCATGGTTGAATAGTTTCTGGGCAGATGTCCTTGTAGAAGTGCTTCAGATATGGTGTGATGAAGTCTGAGTAATCTTGTAGTTCCAGTAGAGTCTCCCTGAAAGACATTATCAGGAAGTTATGTGTAAGAACCCTAGAATTATTTACTTTTTGTTGTTGTTAAATTTGACGGAAATGCTTCTGTTTTGACTCTGACAATGTTCACATTACTTTCCCATCACTAAAATAGTAGGAATTGTTAGTAATATATAGAGAGAGATATATTAAATATAGGATTTATATATACAGTTATATACATATATAAAATCAGGGATATATATTACTTGTTATATATAATAGAGTAATATATATAATATCAGCATATTATATATAAAATCAGGAATATATATTATCAGTAATATATATAATATACTAAATATATTAATATATGCTATATATTAATATATATAATATTTATATCTATATATATATACAACAAGTCTCCAGACCTCTTATTCCTGTTTTCAGAAACAAATGCTTAAAATTTAAATTCTTAGGTCAAATCTAACTTACTATCCTATATTTCAGTTTAGATTCTTGCTCATCCACTACTTTTCAAGTTCTTTTCTGTCTACAGTAATTTTAACCTCATACTTGGTGAGTTCCTCTCCTTTATAAGAGAATTTCCTATTCTTCTTCTTGTGACTGAAACCACAAGAGACCTGCTTCTTCCCTAGATACTTGCCATTATTGTTTCCAGTCCAATCTTCTCTTCCTTCCAGGAAAACTAATTGAAAAAAAAATAGCCACAATCAAATCTATATAAGGCTTAGTGATGCCTGCCATTCTTCTCTTTTTTAAACTTTAGTTGATATATAATAATTTTATATATTTATAAGTTCACTCTGAATTTGATACATGTATACAATGTGGGATGATCAAATCAGAATATTGGCATACCATCCCCTCCAAGATTTATTTCTTTATGTTGAGAATATTTAAAATCTTCCTTATAAATGTTTTGAAATGTACAGTAAGTTATTTATTGACTACAGTCACCCTAGTGTGCTATGGAATGCTAGAATTTAACTAGGCAGGCTGGTGTGCACTTGTAGTTCTAGCTATTTGAGAGGCTAAGATGGGAGGATCATTGGAGCCCAACGTGGGGAACATAGTGAGACCACATGTCAAAAAAGAAAAAATAGAATTACAGAATTTATTCCTAACTTCCATTTTTCATCCATTACTCAACCCCTATCAATTTCCCTTACCTCCTTCTGATCTTCTGGTAGCCACTATTCTATTCTTTACTTCTATGAGCTCAGCTGTTTCAGTTTCCACCTACAAGTGAGAACATACAGCATTTGTCTTTCTGTGCTTGGTTTATTTCATTGACCATAGTGTCCTTCAGGCTCACCCATGGTGCAAATTAACTCCCTCCCCCCATCTTCCTTTTACCCTTGATAATTGCCATCTACTAAATGCTGAGACATTTTCACAAAAGACTCGGTCAACTCATTGTCTAGCTTGACACTCCACAGAGATAACTTTTATTCTGATGACTTTGCCTCACAATTTCTAAACCTCCTGTGGGTGACCTACTTTTAATACCTCCTCAGCATCCAGAAGCTTTTAGTCTCCTGCCACCATTCTAATCTTTAAAAATCACCAATTCAAACATCTCTCTCTGTAGGAAAAAAGTTTTGCTTCCTTAATCATAAGGAAAATCATTCCAAAAAAGTTACTTTTCATCAGGACGTTCAGTTCACAGATATTTCTTTCTACCAATACTTCTCTTCATTTTGTTTCTTGTCTGATATAAACTTCCTAGTACACTCATCCATGAACAGACCAAATTCCCTTGAATTTTCATTTTTCTTGAATAACAAAAACACTAACCATGGAAGATTTTTTCTTGCGTGACTTGTTACATGTAGATACAATAAATACTATGTTGCTAATGTGATAATTTCATCATCAAAACTTTAAATCTGACATCAAGAGTGTCTGATATTTTCTCTATAGAGGGTGTTATTCTCTATGAGTCCGGGTTCAAATCCAATGCTACAATTTGCAAAAACAATGCTGTCAAAATTTTCATTCTTTATAAATATATTTCTCTAAGACCTTCCCTTACAGGGAGTTTAAGATGACAATGTCTTCAACAATATTTCCCAATTATCTTATGTTTAGTTTCTTTTTTTGTTTCTTTTGTGGTGCCGGGGACCAGGGCCTTGTGCATGGGAGGCAAGCATTCTACCAACTGAGCTATATCCCCAGCCCCTCGTTTCTTTTCTTATAAAAGACTCTTCAACTCTTTTGGGCCATTGCTGTAAACTATATAATTTACAATATAAACTCTATATTATGTTTTAATTCTTCCTACTACCTTAAAAATTTGTTTCAACTAATTTCTCTTATGTATTCATCACTTCCTTTTCCCCCAAAATTTGACTTGCTCTGAGCTTAACAAAAAAACATGAAACACAATACTGACCACAGACACAGTCCTTTTGTCCAATGTGTTCATTTCCTTCCTTTCATAGATAAATTTTGTCTTTAATTTTCCTCCTTGTCAGCTCCTCATTAGTTTGCAGACTGGCTTATACTCCTCACTTCACTAATGATTTCTGTATCTTTATAATTAGTGGAAGTTTTTTAGATTGTAACTTGTTTGACTTTGATGGAATATTTTACTGAAAATCTCTCTTTGGATTCTTTCACAAAACTTTGCTGCTTTTCAGTATCACTGAGGTCATTACCACAATCACATCTCAATTTACTTAGGTATAAATGTTGAGGTTCTTAGAGGCTTGGTATTGAACCATTTTCTTCTCAATCTATACAAATTTTCCTAGGTGGAATTGGCTTACATCACGGTTTTATTACACCCATACCTAAATGACCCCCTAATTTATACCTGTAGCACTGGTATCTATTTTGAACTATAAGATGTGTTATCCAAAAATTCAACTTAGGGATGCTTAAATACATGGTCTCTCCTTGCATCTCTGCCACTTAAAGTGACACTCTTCTAATCTTCTAAAGTTCTTCACTCCATTGATCACACCATTCCAGAAAAGAACTTTGCCAGTAACACAGCAGTCACAATTTCACCTTTCTGTGCCCTTACACCTCTTATCCATCACTTCAACTCCAGATTTTCCTCATTATGAACTTTATCTATGCAGCTCCCTAATTCCACAATTTTTTCTGCCCTAATTGAACCTGCCATCATCTCCTTTTCTACTTGAGGCATTTTCTTGAATGAATGAAACTCATATTTCTTGATCTAGATATTATTTGGTGCTGTACCAATGTGTTGCTGATTGCATCTTTTAAAACAGAATCTTGCTGTCAAACACCCAGCCTGGTGTTTAGCATGTGGGATTGTTATAGTTTGGATGTGAAATATCGCTCAAAATCTCAATTGTGAGACAATGCAAGAAGATTCAGAGGAGAAATGATCGGGTTACGACAGCCTTAAACTATGAATCAATGAACTGATCAATGAACTGATCCACTGATGGGATTAACTGAGTGGTGACTGATGGAGGGTAGGGTGTGGCTGAAGGAGCTGGGACATTCAGGGCATGACTTTGGGGTATATACTTTGTTTCTGGTGAGTGGAGTCTCTCTCTGGTTCAGGATCATGGAAGCTGCTTCCCTCTGCCATACTTTTATGCCATGATGGTCTGCTTCACCTCTAGTCCCAAGGAATGGAGCCTGCTAGTTATGGACTGAGACCTAGGAAACCAAGAGCCCCTAAATAAACTTTTCTTCCTCTACAGTTGTTCTGGTCAGGCCTTTTAATAAGAGCAGCAAAAAAGCTGACTAAAGCAGGAATCAAGTGATCCTCCTGCCTCAGCCTCCTAATAGTTGGGACTATAGTGTGCATCCCCATGACAGACTACTGATTCCTTTCCACTATCTTTTTCTTTGAAGATAAATTAATTTTCACATAGTTAATGACCAAGTATTTTGTGAGCTTTTTTTTTGAACTGTAGTAAATTTCACAAAGAATTACAAAATTAAAGTTTATTAAAGCTATTCATTTTAATTAAAACAACGTGTACAATCTAGTGTTCTTTAAACATTTAAATTCAGTTCACAAATAATATTATAAATCTAATGAAATAAGAAAATTTCTTAAGTTTTATTTTGTATTTGCTTACCTCAAGATAACTGATGAATTTATTTAGATGATCCTTTTCAATTTCTAATTTAAATTTCCCATTAGGTTAAAATTCAGTTAAAATTTAATATATTCCATTTTCTTTTAGATAAATCAGTTTTGTTTCCAACATAAAACACCCTTTGGAATGATAAAACCTCTAATAAGTATGAGAAATTAAATTTGTAAACTGAATTTGAAGTTTACAGAAACAGTTCAATACTGTTTACAGAGTAAGTCAAATTATGTTAAACATTCTAAATTCAAATCTCAAAGCAAAACTAGTTATTTAATTCAATATTGAGATTTGAAATCTAACATCAAATTTTCTAATGAAATGTTACCTTAGGTTCGTTTAATACATATGGAAAATTAAGACAGATTCCTACTAAATTTAATGCAAAATTGCTAATACTATGGCTTGATTTATTTCATTACTCTGAGCTTTTTATTATTCTTAACTTCCTGGGATAAAAGTACTTAAAGAAAAACATGACCATTTCAGGAAGTAGAGATTGTTATCCTAAACAAATACATTTTTTTCCTTCAACTAACTGACTAAATAGCTGAGATACATGTTTTGGCTTGATAATTGGAGCAGCATGATTTATGAACATTTTTAGTTCCTATGGTCTAGTTACACATCTCCTTAAGGGCTCAGACTTCCTTTCCTGTCAAACATATTTTAAAATTTATTTTTTAACTCATACATATTGTTTTGTTATTTGTTAGGATTACAGTTTGTCAAAATTTCTGTCCATTGATAAGGCTTTGATTTCCATGAAATAAGTGGTCACACCAGGAATAGTGAAAGCTCTTTCTATTCTTGTGGGGTACTGATTGAAAAGAAAGCAAAAAGCAAAAGCTATCCTGAATCAAGAGTAAAAGCTTCTAGCCAAAATGGAAAATTAGTTTGAATTATCTGGAGTTTTATATGAATGCAATATAAAAATGTATAGTTGTGTCTGGACTTTATCATTCCAAATAGACATAAATAGTTTACTGGGATAATTTATGTATTAGTAGTTTATTCATATATATGACTAGCAGTATATTTTATAGATTTTCATTTTTCTCATTTTGTTTCTTTTGTAACTTGATGAAACACACTTTAGCTTTTTCTGGACTTGGACCTGGTGAACAAAAAACTTCTGTGAACATTCATCTTGAAATTTTTCTATGGATCCATCCTTTCATTTCACTAGGTAATAACTAGGAACAATCTGAATGATGTTAAAGGAAAGATGATAAAGGAATATAATAACTTCTAGGACACTAGTAAACAATTTTTGAAAGGTGACTTTTCACTATTACATTCTTGTCAAATGTGTATGTGAATTCTAGTTCTTAACATCTTACCTAAGAAAAGACATTACCTTTAAAAAAATATTAGCCATTCTTTCAAATCTGTAGTAGCATCACATGGTGAAGATCTAGTTTGCTTTCCTTATATTTGTTTTTATTTTTTTTTTTTTTATTTTTTTTTTTTTATTCTTTTATTTACTTATTGATTCATTGAACACAAATGGAGTACAGCTATTGTTTCACTGTTTGTACACAAGGTAGAGTCACACCATCTGTGCATTCATGCATGTACACAGGGCAATGGTATCTGTCACACATTCTGTTATTAATTTTATCCCCCACCCACCCCCACCCCTCCCTTCCCTCTATGCTAGCTATCTTTCCTCCATTCTTGCCATCTTTCCCCCCCCACATTATGCATCATCATTCATTTATCAGAGAGACCATTCGACTTTTGGATTTTTGGGATTGGCCGATCTCACTTAGCATAACAGTTTCCAACATCATCCATTTACCTACAAATACCATAATTTTATTCTTCTTTATGGCTGAGTAATATTCCATTGTGTATATATACCACAGTTTCTTTATCCATTCATCTACTGAAGGGCATCTAGGTTGATTCCATAATCTAGCTATTGTGAATTGAGCCGCTATGAACATTGATGTGGCTGCATCACTGAGGCAATCTGATTTTAAGTCCTTTGGGTATAAGCCAAGGAGTGGGATAGCAGGGTCAAATGGTGGATCCATTCCAAGTTTTCTAAGGAATCTCCACACTGCTTTCCAGAGTGGCTGCACCAACTTGCACTCCCACCAGCAATGTATGAGTGTACCCTTTTCCCCACATCCTCGCCAACACCTGTTGTTGCCTGTGTTCTTGAT